>CM068379.1:700000-920000 GCA_034770075.1 Aralia elata | reverse complement strand
GATCTCAAAAATTTATTTTATTTTTCGTTCTTTAGCAAAATAATTAATAAAAAAATATAATTATTTTTGGTACTGAAAAAAATTTGTTAATACACTGTTTTGAGTATGATTTGGATACATATAACAAACAGTGTTATACAATCGGTACAACACTGTTTGTTATATGTATCCAAATCATACTCAAAACAGTGTATTAACAAATTTTTTCAGTACAAAAAATAACTATATATTTTTTATTAGTTATTTTAAAAAAAACAAAAATAAAAATAAAAATTTGGGGTCCGGATTTTGATCAGGTCCGGACCCGGACCTGATCCTGGCGTATTACTTAGTATGTAGTATGTATATATGCGTGTGTGTGTGTGTGTATATATATACGTATGTATATGTATAGGTAGAAATTTAAAAGAGTTTTATTTTAATTTATTCTCTTTTACAGCATATACTTTATTGGTCACAATTCAATTTCGCTAAATATTTGTCTCTATATATATATATCATTTTTCAAAAAAAAACATAGTTATTAGAGATTGCATAGACAAGCTTAGTGTTGTTCCCTCTTTTTCACATAGTTATTAAAGTTTATAAATTTTAGGAATGAGATTCTTTCAGCGTAATAAAAACAATGTTAAGTACCGTATCGTTTTACAAAAAGAATATTATTTGGACTATTTTGAAATTAATTTGTGAATCTTAAAGTTTAAAAGTGATATAAACTCATTTGATTTTAGTTGGTACAACCCAAAATTATTGCGAACTATTGACAAAATATTATTAACAAAATATTATTAATCATAGAATTTATTATTATTTAAAAAAACTTATCAATATTAAATTTTAAAATTTTATAAATTAATTTTAGAAAATTAAAAAATGAGAGTACTCTTTGTGAATGGAAACCTAGGGAGTATAAAAGAAAATGTTGTGGGATGGAGACTTGATGGAGATTAACATAGCTAAAGATGGATGTAGATATAATCATTCAATCTTAGCTTTGAAGATTTGGTTCATTTTGGTGGAGTGCTTTTAAGTTCAATTCTTACTCTTACTCTTACATACCTGTGATGTGAAGGTGAAGTAGCCATCAAAAACCTTTCCATCAGCCGACCAAAGAGAATAATTATATATATATAAGTACGACGCCTACTCCACTTTTGTCCAAATTTTAACACGGTTTAATTTCCCCATAATCTCTTTGTCCCACCAATCATTCCGCACATTAATCCATTTGTTTCCACTAAGGTTAGTTTGTTGGATGTAATTATTTTTGGTTAAATTATGTTACTCCAACTTACAAACTGCTTCGAACTGAGCTAGTCGAATTCCAAGAATTTTTGTTCAGCCCTATACACTTGTAAAACCAAATGCCAATAGTGTATTATGTTGAATCTAGATTCTACTCCATCCAAGAGTTGAAGGAAAACAAGGGGCACTATCAATAGTGAGAAGGAAATGACAAAAATAAAAAAGAAAATGGTCCTTGAAATCTAAAAATTTGATTCTAGATGTGGACACGTATTGTGGCAATACAATTTGTGAAAACGGAATGTATTAAAATCAGTTATTTCAAACGTAAGTATTAATATTGTATTCTGTGCAGTTATGTTAAATTTTGAATTTTAATATATAACATGTAATGCATAAATTATAATATGTAATCCAATTTTTTTTTACCCTATTCAAACCTTGAAGAGAAACACTATAATGCACTTTTTCTCTCTTATAATAAACCGGAAGGTGTAATTTTTTAGTAGTTTGATGTTATAGAGGCCTTTTTATTTGGTCATGTCCATTTTCAACTAGACAATAAAAATTTTGCGCTAGCGCGATCAATCAAAAGGGATAAGTTTAACGATTTTCTTAATGTGTGCCTTAAGGGCAAACACTATACACAGGAATCAAAAGAATATTCTCTTGATTTCTGTACATATTCCCTTGATCTGTGTGTAAACGCAGAAATCAAAGGAATATGCACAGTAATCAAGTGAATATTCTCTCGATTACTGTGTATAGTGTGTGCCCTAAGGGCACACATTAGAAGGACCCTAAGTTTAATAGGTTTGCCTGGACTAAAACTGTTCGCAAAGGATTTATCGGTTTCAAAGTTGACCCATAATATGAGTTGAATAGAATTAAGATGTAAGCCTACCACCTAAGCCCATTTCAATGAGAAATGGCTAAGAATTCATCCTTTTTCCTTCTTCTTTTTTCCTTTTTTTTTGGGTGCAAAGGGGTGGTTAAATGCCGAAACTACACACACAGTCTTGAGATAGTAACCCAACAATATCTCTACTAAAAAGTGTACATAAATCTTCAGGATTTGTGTAGAGTGAATCTCCAAAGCTTTTGGCACACCAATAACCTTCCTGTCAACAATGTAACAAGACGCAGTCCCACTCTCTATTCAACAAATCGCGATTTCTTCAAAGTAATGAAAATTTTGGATCTTTCTTTATAGTCACATAAATTAAATTAAGAGCCACTTATGAATCAGATTTAATCCTCTTTTGTTTTTTTTTTTTTTTTGTTTTTTTTTTTGCTAAGTTTGGGGGTTGGGGATTTGAACTCTAGACCTTTTGCTTAGTAAGAGGCTAGACATACCAACTGAACCAAAGGCCGTCGATAATCCTCTTTTGTTTTTAGTTCTGCAGAATTCGTTATTAGCACAATACACATGGGCCTAAGGGTGGGTCGTTAATTTCGACCCACTCACTCTTAAGTGAAGGTTGAACTAATTATATACTAGCGGGCCAACAACTTGTTCGAATTAAATGTAATAATTCTTCGGAATAAATTCTAACAGGGAGTCGGGGACCAATTTAGCATTATAAGAAAAAATGATTAATTAAGCTAGTTGGAATATTAACCAATTATGTTGTGATATGTGACCGAATTGGATATTAAAGGGGCACTAACTAAAAATGTTGGTGACCTACTTTTGAAGCTGTCTTGTAACACCTCAGTCTCACATTGAAAAAAGTGAGAAAATTTTGTCTGTATATAAAGAATTAAGTTACTAATAATAGTACCTTCAATTATGACTTTTTCGGTGAACTTGTGGTGGACTAAGATGACTCAAAAAGATTTGATTTGGACTTGAGATTTATTTGACTCGAAATTTGAGATTTGACTAGGGTTGTTACATATGGTATCAGAGTTCAGTCATGACATGTTGAGTGAGTCTGTGGTAGTCCAAGATGACCTGAGATGATGTAGTAATATTATAATTATAATATTCAATTCATCAAAATTAAAGTAGTGACAAAGTAGAAACTTATGTTGTTCTATAATTCAAAAATAAAAATAAAAATACATCTCTAATTTTTTTTAAAACAAATAAAAAAGAACTATATATTTCCCTAACTGTTGGCTGATGATTGTTTGGAAGTTGGAACATAATCATTATATGTAGATGTGATTCTAGTTGCCCCATAATTTAGCTAAACAATCCACAGGAGGAAAAATTTATGAAAATTTTATTTTCTGTTTAAGCTAATTACAGATGTCACGCATGTGTAGGTTGTTTTGTCATGTACAAGGCTCGCAATTTCGGCTGTACATTTGTAGAATTGATATTACAATTAAAATGCAAATCACCTAATTTTCAAACTTAGAACTTACGAAAAAGAGATAGATGCAGTTCTTTCGAGGAGAATTCTCATATGTGAAAGAATCTTTTTCTCAATCTCAACAACCAACAACAGGATTGATGCCCAATACTGCTGACTTGAGTGATATGCTTGCGACCTATAATAGTAGGAGAGTTGAAGTTTGAAAGTTTGGTAATCATATATACACGTGTAATATAACCACTTTAAATCAAACATCTGAAATAGACATAATTACTTTTTTAAGGGATCTGATGTTTGATGGTTAAATCCACACATCAAATTCTTCCTTTTCTTATTTCTTTATTTATTAGTATTTTGCTATATTTTAATTCCAAAATTCTTGGGGCACTTTCTATTTATTATATATGTACTAATAATAACTAGTTGGTGCAACTTGGGATTTAAATCTCTTTGATCTGATTCACGTGAAACGTGAGATCGATTTAGTATATATATACAATAGATAGCGTGTGAATCCACACACACACACACACACACATATATATATATATATATATATATATATATATATATATATATAATCCAGGGAAATCCAATCTGTAGCAGGAGAATAGAGTATGCAATCCCAATATCAACCAATTAAGATCCTGGTTAATTTACAAATGAATCTATAAACTTATAATGTGTGTGTATATATATATATATATATATATATATATATATATATATATATATATATATATATATATGATGCGAACTCCATACTAGACCGTAAGGAATAGTCCCACATCGGTTGCAAATGTAACTTGGTGTGGGTTGATATAGGCCTTAACCTCTCCCCTTGAGTAGCTAGCTTTTCAAGGTGGGTCAAAGGGGCTAAAGGTTTGTATCGATATATCTTTGGCAGCATTAAGTTACTTATTATAAGTCATGCTTCCTCTCCTTTACAAGAAAATCTCTTTTATTAATTTAATTTTCATTACATAAAACATACCTTTTTATTTATAGATATTAATATGTAATAGCAAAATATTCTTAAGTTTATCAACATAATTAATTTCCTTACGCTGCAACTACTATTATAAAAAAAGTTTCTTTTGTCAAATTTTTTTACAAAAGAGTTCTCTGTACAGACTGTACTGTTGGATTGAAATATAAAAAAGAAATCGATATTTTTACAAAAAAAATTGATAGTTCCACACAACTCCTCTCACATGAATAGTAGATGAGACTCATATCTATGTGAGTAAATCTTTATAGAAATATCAAATTTCTCTTGTGAAAATAATAATTCCTTATAAAAAGAGTCTCATCATCGCTGCCATCGTGTGTTATCAAACTGAAATTTCGGCTTCTCAGCTTAATGATTTTTCTGACTTGTACACGACTGATATAAAGGCCTCATACGATAGCCATGTATATAAGGTATTTATCAGGATTTTTTTTTTATCAAACCGTCCAAATGATATTCCTTGAAAGAGTTGAAAGGAAAAGGCAAAATTTGACAAGGCAAAGCGATACATGTATGATTACCTAAAAGCTGGACGGTTGTTTTCTCACAAGAGTTTCATCACATAAACATGGTGCACATCTCTAGATATAAGTAAAGATATTGATCGACATAGACAACTTGGTTCCACGACATGGTAGTCGGTAGATATTTCCTCTCACAAAATATAAAAATGCTACACACATTTAAATTTATATCCATTTCAAAATATGAGCTGCCTTTCTATAGGTTAATTTAAAATAATTTTAAACTTAAAAATAATATAAATTTATTTAATTTTGTTGAAAACAATGATGAATACGATAAATTATCTAAAAATTATTAATAATTATTATATTAAATTTTAAATTTAAAAATATCTCAAACTTACTTTCAGTTTTATAATTTAAAATGAAAGAAGTAATTAATTTCTTAGGAAGCTACCCACCAAAATTTTACTATAAACTGTTCATTATTCAAATTTATGAGATATTTAGTGTAACCCTGTATAACTTTAAATGAATTATAGTAGCTTTATCATAAACATTCAACACATCACTACATCAGTGGACGGATGAACCGAATTAAGTACAAATCGTTGATCGTGTGTTGGAATGATAGTACGTACGAATTCAAAAACTCTATAGGAATATAAAAATTAGATATGAATGTATTTAAATTTTATTTATTTGTATTTTTACCCCAAAAACTTTGACGAATTACATGACTATGTTTCATTTTATTATTTATTATTTTTTTAACAGTTTCTTCTATTACATTTTAATTTTAAAAATACATTTTATTCTAAGGGTTTAGGAAAAGCATGGAGAAAAGACTAGGAAGAAGTTAACTTTAATTTGCAGTAGCGCTTTGTTGAATTACACGGCTATGTTAAATCACTACTACAAAAGCACCTCGAGGTGAGGATGTCGTCATGAATATTAATTTATGCATATATTAATGTCAAGTGATTTTTATATAATTAATCAACTGTAGATAAATAACAAAATACACATTATATATATGAAACAGAGAATGAGAGTATGGATCTGGATACAAGTATCTTTTTTTGAAACAGTCCAAATGATTTAAATATATATATTGAAATTGTAATCTGTTTTAATAATAAAAAGATAACACCTACGGTGGAAAGACTAAAATGAAAATTTTTATAAACAAATAACATATATCAAATTAGAAATAGAGTCAATCTTAGTAATAGTTAGTGAACACAAAAATATTTGAAATACAATTAAATTTTATAAAAATTAATAAATTAGTATGAAGATCTGAGCCGTTATTTAATATGTACAACAAAATAATAAGCCGTTATAAAAACTATACACCCAAATTTTTTTAAAAATTTATTGTGGACAATCAACGTAGTGAAAAATAGTCACCTAAGAAAAAAAAAGTGTAAAAAAAAAAATCTAGAAAAGGATCTCTCAAAAAATTAGGAGAAAAATCCCTCAAGATGTACAAGTACAACATGCACTTCTCTTCCTTTTTGGGTTATTCCTCTGTCCTTTTGTGGAAATTAATTTCTGGTCCTTGAGGGATAAGAAATACTAATAAGTAGAAATTCTTAACCCCCACCTAATTCACTATATATAAATATATCCTCTCCAATCCTCTCCCATAAAACACCAATTGTTCGTTCATTCATTCAGTTCTCTCTCTATTCTTTTTTTTTTGCTAAGTTTATTCTCTCTCTATTCTTCTTCTTTTCTGATCGATATGCCTGCTCAAGAAATTATGCCTGAGAAGACTCTCGAAGGATCCATCGATCTTTTGGCTCTCCCCCACAAAAGGTACGTACGTACATATATGTATATATGTACTATTACTAAATCATCAATTAATAGTATATAATATGCTGCATTAGAGGCAATAGATCTACAAACATTCTCATCAGGGAAAATAGTCTTTTTATTCCTTTTTTATATATGGTAGTGATAATAGTAAAGAAATAGATATCAGAGTATATGATATTACAGTGGATTCCATCCACTATCAGAGCTACAATTTGAGAAATTTTAAAATTCACGATTGATATGAATTTATTTAAATTTTGAAAGTAATAACTATAACAATTAGTTAATTTTTCTAGTTAGTATAATTCAATAGTTATAGCTTTTGGTATACAAGAATCAGTTAAATTTGTAATTATATTGAATGTTAGGATTTTGTAACTAGATTTAAAAAGTCAAAATGTATCTTCAATTTTGGAATGGAAGTATATCTTAATATAAAAGAAGAAGATTTAAACTTTCCATTTACATTGAACGTATTGTCATTGATTATTGCTTGAATCAAGCAATCAGTTATGCAATATTTTCCTATTAATTCACTCTCATACATACATACATATATATATATATACTTACAATGATATATTTCATACACTCTTTTTGACTTGGAAACTCATATTTTACTTAGATTAATTCAGGTTTGTCTAGCGCCATTATTTTTTAGTTTTAACTGTTTGTTTCCTTATGGTAAAGATTGGAGGGAAAGATTGCAATTGTGACAGGCGGGGCTAAAGGCATTGGAGAGGAAACAGTAAGACTGTTTGCCAAACACGGTGCTAAAGTAGTCATAGCAGATGTTGAGGATACACTAGGAAATGCACTAGCCAGCTCTTTAGCTCCTTCAGCCACTTATATACACTGTGATGTTAGCTCGGAACATGATATCGAAAATCTAATTTCCTCAACAATTTACAGCCACGGGCGCCTCGATATTCTTTTCAACAATGCTGGACTTCTCGGTAACCAAACGAAGAACAAAAGTATTGTAAATTTCGATGCAGATGAATTTGATCGTTTGATGAGTGTGAATGTTCGAGGAGTTGCGTTAGGAATGAAGCATGCAGCTCGTGTCATGATTCCCCGAGGGACCGGCTGCATTATTTCGACAGCTAGCGTGGCCGGAGTGATGGGAGGGCTCGGTCCGCATGCGTATACGGCATCCAAACACGCCATTGTTGGATTAACTAAGAACACGGCTTGTGAGCTGGGGAGGTATGGGATTAGGGTTAACTGCATTTCTCCGTTTGGCGTGGCGACGTCGATGCTTGTGAGTGCATGGAGGAGTGGTGATGATGATGACGATGAGGAAATGTGCATGACTTTTAGGACAAGGACTGGGAATGGGGAAGAAGTTGAGAAGGTGGAGGAGTATGTGAATGGGTTGGCTAACTTGAAGGGCACGACCCTAAGGGCTAAAGATATTGCAGAGGCTGCTCTTTATCTTGGCAGTGACGAATCCAAGTATGTAAGTGGTCATAACCTTGTTGTGGATGGTGGGGTTACCTCCTCTAGAAATTGTGTTGGCTTGTAACACCATTCATTTATCAAATTATGTCATTAAATTCGTAACAAACTTTTATTGTCATATATGTAAAGTATTATTGCATCTAATAGTACCTAATTAATTTTATTAATAATATTTTTGTCATTTTATTATTTTACTATCAACAACTATCAAGTCATTTTAAAGTGATCATCACGACTAAATTGGTTATGCTGACGACAAGACTAAATTTTTTCCATATATTAATGGTTAATAAAAGTGGAAGTTTTGTCCGGTGGTACTTTTTCCAATCTATATATAGTTATAGAGAGAAGTGAGAATGGTGGTTGAATAACTAGTAGTATTTAGATTAATGGTGGTTGAATAACTAATTGGAAAAAAGTTAAAAGAGGGTTTTTGACTTGAATACAGTACGTGGACAAGTTGAATTTGTGGCAGTAGGAGTAGTGGTGGTGTCCTTTCGAACTAGTTAGCTGTCATGAGAATTAAAAGTCAGAGTGGGTTGGGTGTAAATTTTTGTATATATGGTTGAATTCCTGTTGCGGTACTGAGGTTTCCAATGGATATTATTTTGACCTTTTCAAGTGTATGAAAATTCAAATGGAAAATTTTATGCCCTTGTTTGAACCCCAAGCAAGAAATGCCGTATAATCTAGGTATTTTACCAGTATTAAAAAAATTATGTGTAATTTGGATATATAGAGAGAGAGAGTTGTAAATTTTAAAAGTTGGCTTAGGACTTGAGACTTGAGAAAGTTGAATAAACTTTGGAGTTCAATATTTGTTAAACTATAAATAATGATGTCAAAGTTCAACACAATTTCATATAAGCGCTGATATACACACACTATGGTTATAATTAACTGCACGTTAAATATGTATTTTATCGTTTGTATTTACGATAACAACATAATTTTACAATTTAAAATAAAATGTGCAACTATTACTTAAATTGTACATACACCATTTATGATCTCATGGATTATAATTTACAATAAAAAAATGCTACGTTCAACTCGTATATATATAAAAAAGGCCACTAACTTCGTACTGTCAAGGTCTCTCTTCCGATAAATAAATATAAAAAAAGAAGTTGAAAATTCAATTTGAAAGTTGGCTTTGGACTTGAGACTTGAGAAAGTTGAATAAACTTTGGAGTTCAATATTGTTTAAACTTTATATATAGATGTTAAAGTTAAACACAATTTCATAAGGATGACTGCAGATATATGTACATTCACATTTTATAATGATAATTATACATTTAAATATATATTATGATGCAGTATTACAGTAACTCCACAATTTGCAAGACATTTATAATTTAAAATAAGGTGTGCAATTATTATTTAAGTTGTGCATATATAAAGACCCTTTATGATATATATCTCAATAAGCTTTTTATATTAAATAATTTTAATTGGGTGCTGTGTGATATGTGAGCCGTTAAATCTATACAAGAATAATACATGTTTTGATATTGTATTAAAGAATTTAATTAAAATTAATCGACAATTAATAGAGTAATTTTCTCAAATTATGTATTGAGTTGCTAAATCTTAGTTGTTCTTATAAAAATCTCTATTATAAGAATCTCTACTATAAGGGATAAGCCCAAGCCCATATTCTATAGTGGCCTGGCCTGTAAGTAAAGTGAATTAACTCTATGAGTCTCTACTGAGTACGTACGTGCTGATGTGTCGGAAATACCTACCAGGTGTCAACACTTGCACATGTCAATGCGAATTCTGACCCATCTTTTCCATGCATTCTCATTTACTTCACCCACCGTTTAAATTCTCTCTATTATCTCTTTTTCGTATATATCTATCTATATATATATATATATATATTATCTCTGAAAAACCTGGAAAATCAAGTAGCTGTTTGTTTGGAAGGAAATTATGGATTTCAGGAAAAACAATTTCCCAGGAAGAAGAGCCTCGAACCAGAAAAGAAGAAGAAAGCGTCATACTAGCTAGAAAATCTCCACAAGCAGCAGTATTAGCTTGTTATATATATAAACATGGCTGAAGCAAGGAGACAAATTGTCAATGCTTTGCACCTCCATACCACATGGTCTACCACGTACTGGACCTTCAGTACATGCATACTAGTACAATACCACCACCACCACCTGAGTCTCCTAATTATAATCCTATATACATTATTATTGGAAAAAAGTAGCCTTGTAGATCAGTTTGAGTGGCTGGAAAATCTTTCTTCTTCTTACACTTGGTGGCTAGACTATCTCAAGAGCTTGGACAATAAGACCAACAGCAGCACAACTTTTAGACATGAGAAATTAAAATATCCATCATATGATCTTCAAGAAAATGAAAGCAGGTTTTTTGGGCACGAGTACTCAATTGGTTCATCATATATAGGTAGTGAATTAAGTAGAGCCCTTTGATGAAGCAAATGATCAATTCCCATGTCTAGATGAGTTGTTGGTAATCCCATCAACCCAAGAAGATATATGAGGGTGAGAATTATTTAATTAACTTTATAATTGTACTTAAACACTAACAACCATTAAGTGTAGTAGTGTTTTCTTAATTTTACTTGAATAGATTGTTTACTAGCTACCTAGTTTAATATTATAAGCAGCTTATTCAATTGATGTTTTGTTTGACGACGTTGCATTTTATATTATAAATAATTTATTGCAGAAATTGTGGAGTTATTAATTTTGACTTTTTGATCATCAGCATGAAATTTGACAGTGCGTGCAATTGTGTGCTTATTTTGGACATCAAACTAATCATGTTTACTTAAGATACGTATTAGAATTAATAAGATGCTGTTAAAAAATCTATATTTACTAGTATTTATTAATTTTATTTAAGTTTTGAGAGTGTTGTACTTTATTCTTTTACCTTATTAAAGCTTATTTTCAATGACCTGCTAAAAAAACAGCTCATTTAAAAAATAAGCTATAAGCACATCTGAATAAGGTGCAACAAACAAGGCTACATTAATCATCTACTTCTACTCTTAAAACTCCACATGCTGAATCTTACAGTAGTAGTAATAAGATTCTATTACTAATTCTTTGCCTTAAATATAAATTACTATTTTAAATTATTTTTTTTATTTCGGTGATCTATCTTTTAATTTTTTCAATTAAATAATTAAATATTAATTTGTTATTTATTTTTTTTGTCTTTTTATTTCATTAAAAATATGTTTTCTTCTTACACATGAGTACTCATTTGCCATATCAAGATGCCACATCATCGATTTATGACGTGACAGAGTGAATTGAATATAACTATAAAAAAAAATTAAGAGTCCAATCATTTAATTGAAAAAAATTAAAAAATGAAACATTGAAGAAAAATAGCAATAATTAAGGTAATAATTTATATTTAAGCCTAATTCTTTCTAACTGACTTAAGAACTTTTATACATGTCTCGTTATGAAGTTTAATCTATGCATGTAAACCCAATTTTTTTAAGTAATAGTATCAGTGCAATATATAAGTGAGATAAGCTCAACTTAAAAGGTGCACTTGTTGGGCTATGGCCTAGGCATGCTTGATGAACTGCTCCATATTAGAAGATTAGGATGCAAGTTTTTGTTTCTCATTGTCCACAAAAATAGAAAAAAAATTAATGAAAAAAGAAGAGGAAGATCAGGATACAAATTCTGAATGTATATTTTCGGGCTATTTGTTTAGGATTTAATGCATCTGAATGACTTTTGATATTAATCAGTCAGTCATTCAGTTCGTTTGGTTTCAATAAAAATGATATGAATGGCTAAATCGGTAAGTCCAATTGGACTGACCGAATAAGCTGCAATTTGTTATCTAAATCAATCCTAAGCCCATTGAATGGATATTTTTACAGATGTTGCCGCTCTTTTACACTTCTCGGTCATCTTCTCCATCACCGACCTGCCCCTCTTTTACACTTTTTCTCCATCAGTGATTCAATCACCAAATTTACTCAAACTACGATCCTCTTCATCACTACTTCAAATCAAAAACATTAAACAAAATTTACAGAGTATGAAATTCGCGAAAAAATGAATTACCAAGGTCACATAGCTCCAATAACAAGATCGAGAAAATTAAGCTCCAACAGCGCCAAATCGACAGCGGTAGAGCTTACCAAAATGTGAATCGGGTGGTTATGAAGTTGGTCGTAATCAGGCGATGAGTATGGGTAGCACCGCTGCAGCCATAATATGGTGGTTACGAGGCTGGCAGTATCAATGATGCATGTGGGGTGTTTGTTGGGGAAATGAAGGAAGATAATTGAGCAAATGAAGATGGATATATACCAAGAACCACATTAAGATTCTTCCTAGAGATCATAGTATACCTCGGTGTGTTGCAATGTCCGAGAAAATTGTTCAGGTTTTGGTCTACTTTGAAAGCCTTTAGTTGATATTTAAATATTTGAGCTTTATCATTACGTTTTAATTTTGAACCAAAAAGCAGCAACATAAGAGGTTGTTGAATTGGTCACACTGTTGCATATTTACTTTATTTGATCTTTACATTTAGCAGGACTGAAGGGTAAAATAGTAAAAAATTATTATTTAGATACTTCGTACATATCAATTATCAAACAACTTTTTTTATTCAGAATTCTGTTTCATTCAGCTCATTTAGATTGCTTAAACATTTAGAACTGTTTCATTCGGTTTTATCAATCAGCTTCTAAGATGACTGAAAACAATTGAGCTCCAAATTTAAGTATGCATGGGCCTTAATTGTTCCTTACAACACTTCTTTGATTATGGGACAAGATCACAGTTAAAAGATATTGGGCTTTATCAAAATTTTAACTCTTCATGTGCCTTGATTGGGCTTTATAAAAAATGAGCTTAATTGCTCCAAATTTCATTATGCATGGGCCCTAATCCAATATCCGAAGGTGAAAACATGATCACAAATTCTTTTGGACAGAAGAAAATCTATGTTGCACTGGCCTTTTGTATCCTAAATGCAACTGCCGAAACCGGGCTTTGTCAACTTCAAAAGCTATTGGGCCTCCAGTAAACCGGTTAGTTCCTTCATTTTTATTTTGTTTTTGTTTATATATCACAAAGCAGGAGGCCTTGCCTAGTTGCCTCAGTTCATACATCATCAACGGCAAAAATCACAGATGGTAAATCCAGACGACTCGAAAGATTACGGTCCCCTGTCCATAGCCACACAAATTATGGGGCGAGAATGATGCGTCTCAAATAATATATATCATAAGTTATGATCTTAATTAAATTTGGGTGAGTTTATAGTAAACTTTTAGATAATTTGAAAATTGAGATGTTATGATCTAATTATATACAAGCGTGTAATCTGTGCGAGACATGGACTAACTTTTAAAATTGTATTTTTGCGATAAGATATAATTTTAATATGAGAATGATTCATTGTAATGAAAAACTTGAATTATTAATGATTTACGTGCTGCTATCCTTACTCAAGTATTTTATTATTTGTTTTTTGGATAATAGAGAAATAGAGGTTATCATTCAATGATGCATATGCTACTAAGATTTTTAACTAAATTTCTCAAAACAACAAAAATAGTAATGACAATTTGATGGTCTGCTAAGTATATGTTCATGTGTTGTGTTCTGTGAAGATTGTTTAGTATGTGTATACATAGCAGAGAATTTCAATATATTTCTCCATGATGCCTACATGACACAACTAATTTGTAAATAGAATGTAATAATTTATTTTTTTTTGGAGTATGGTAAGCATACCTTTTATGTGTGATAATAAATCATCTGTAGGAAGATTGCAAACCATCACAACATTTACATCATACAATTGTCCAACAAAATTTATCGTGCATGTAGATTCATATGGTGGCACCTCAGATAAATTTACATTTAACATGAACTACCTATATTGTGCTCTTCTACGTACATTTTGCTTTTTTTTTTTAATTGTTTATCTCACGTTCAACACGCTTTTTGTATTTGTTTATTTTCTGTTTTCCATAATTTTATAGAAACCAATAGTAAAGGAAAAAATGAAAGCACTATTGAGTAAAATTTGAAATATTGACCAAACCATAAATAAAACAAAGTTTATTATTGAATTATTACATATCTTAATTAAGTAAACTAATTTATTAGTATTTAATTTGTACTTTGTTTATAATCGAGGAAATCGAGCTAACTTTTTTACCTTTTAAAGATAGTAATTTGTTTTTTTTAATCTTTCTCCATCTATAGCTCCACCAAACCTATTACGTGTAAACATTACACGCAAAAGAGAAATATATATTTAAGTATATAAAAGAACGAATAATAATCAAACAAAATCTACTATTTTTACTATTTAAGATTTTATTTTATTTGCCGTAGTATGCCATTCATCTTAAAAACCATGCCATGCAAAAGGGGAATATACTGATTTTTTTTATAAATTCATCTCATCACAACCATTATTTATATTTATTTTTACACACTAAAATATTATTGATATAAAAATAGACATCTTAGTTTAGTTCATTTAGGTCACAAAACTTAAGGGAGTATACTTGGGTTTTATAATTGAGTAAATTAATAAAGAGAATAAATAAGAGCTCTAAAGAGGATAGAGAGAAGTCATGTACGTGTTAGCCTATAGGAATTAGTTGTTTTGAAGAGTGAATAGTGTTGTGTGTTTTATTTCTTCCAAATAAATGAATGACATAAATTTCACATAAAAATTATTGGTATTCATTTTATTTTAAAGTTGCTCCCATTTCAAGATAGTTAATTATACTATATTCATTGTATATAAACATATATTATTATTATTATTATATAATTTGTAATTTAAAAATTATAAGTTAATGACTAAATTATTTTTGAAATGACCAATTAAATTAATTTATGTGTGTTATATACTTGTATTGATATTCCAACTAGGAAATAATTTAACCAATCGAGACCATGCACTTTATGTGTATGTTTTGGGTGATAAATGATGATGATCACATTCAAAAAAAAATGATGATGATTATGATGATGATGATGATCACCTCAACAATTATTGTGTAATGGTGTTTGGATTATAATTTAATTAATGTGGTGGGTGATCAGTTTGCACGTGAATCCATTATAAATATGACTAATTAATCAAATATCATATATATATATATATATATATATATATATATATATATATATATATATATATATTACAATCCACATGACCTTTGATTGATTGCACTCCTTCACCAAACAAACAAACAAAATCTATACCTAATAACCTAACGTCGTCCTTCTTTCTTTCTTTCTTTCTTTCTTTCTTTTCTTTCTAGATCTCTCCTGTAGAAGCGAAATCAGAGTCTCACTCGTACATAGCATCTCAATCACGCATGCAGCTACAGCACTTATCTACGTCCAAGAGGTTGACGGTTCAACTACCCAAAAATATAACTTTTTGTTAATTTCTCTCATCACCTTAATTTTTAGGAAAGAAAAAGATTGTAGTTTTTTGAGCAAAATTGATGCATATGGTATATATCATATTAAATATAAATTTAACAATATACGGTTGCAATTATTTTAACGATATTTAATATTTTAAACGATACTTATTATTTTGACAATATTATTTTTATTGATCTATCACTATCAATTGTCAAGAAAAAACTGAAAAACAAAACAAAGTATTGCTCTACTAGATAGATAGCTATAAAGTAAATACCATATATTTTCAGTATTCTTCTTCTCTTTTTTTTTCTTTTTATTTATCGATTGAACTCTTTCACAGTATAAATTTCTAAAATGAGTAATACTGTACTACATATATATTAGACAGTTATAATTAACTACATTGAATTTATTGGGTGGTCCATGTATATATAAGAATCATTGTTGTTTGATGATTAAACTCTGGACCAAAAACTAGCTAGAGGCTTCAAAGAAATGCCGACTGGCCAGTCAAGGTTGATGATCAATCCATATCATCCATGCATGCATATCATTTAATGCTAAATATATTACACCAAAAATAAAGGGGTCCTCCAATATTCTTTTAAAATTAAGACAAGAAGACTGAAAGATCCAAGGCCATGCACTGCATGCATGTGTGATCGGTTACCCATCCTTATGCTTATGGGTTTTCCTTAGTCAGTTCATTGTACAACTCAATAACATTAATGTTGATGTGGTTGCAGTGTGGCCGTGTGGGCTTAGCTTACTTAATTAGGTTTAATTTGGAGAATGCCCGCCACAAAAATCCGATCCATCCATGTACACGAGGGGGGAAAGCTAGTGATATTGGTTGGATCCAACTGGAACCTCCAATGCATGCATGCATGCATATATATATATATATATATATATATGGATCCATGCAACTTAATTGTTTCTGTCTTCTAATAATAATTCTTTCCCCTTTTTTAATTTCTACTTGTCAGGGTTAGGTTTGTAGTCAAGAAGGATAGCATCCACAAAAACTAGGGCCACTATTCTTGATGGCCTTTTAGTTACCACTAGGCCATATAGGGACAACATTACATATATAGTTGGCAACCATGAACCATCCATAAATTAATGTGCAAAAATTAATTACGCACAATTTTTTTATGAGCTTGATGTGACACGTAATTAATTGAATTAATTTAATTTTGTAAATAGAAAATTAATAAATTACAAGAGTGAAAATAAATGTTTTCTACATCTATTACTTTTAAGGTCAAATTAAATTAAGTTTAATGAGTTTGATCAAGATTTGGTACATTTCCATAACCATAAAGAACTCTATTTGCATCTAATAACCATAATATTCTACTAAAAATTTATATGAAGACACGCAATACTAGAGTTACTAGCTAATATATTACAAGTAAAACGAATAGATTATTTCGATGAAAATTAATACAAGGAAGAACTCATATAGTAAGGAATGAGCTTATATATATATATATATATATATATATATACACACACACACACACACACAAAAGGAAGGAATGAACTTTTATATATGGATTTTTTAATGTGTGTCCTAAAGTCACACATTATACACAGGAATCGAGAGAATATTCTTTTGATTTATGTACATATTCACTTGATCTGTGTGTAAACGCAGAAATTAAAGAAATATGCACAGGAATCAAGGGAATATTCTCTCGATTCTTATGTATAATGCATGTCCTTAGGACACACATTAGAAGGACCTTTTATATATATATATATATATATATATATGTATATGCTAAATTGTTGATTAATTGAAATTAGGATGAATTGAAAATGAAAGTTGGGGGGGAGGGGGGACAATATTGCTACTTGCTATTCAGAATAAAATAAAACGAGATGAGAGTAGTCGGACAGTCAACAATGCGCCAGGCTGGCATCAATGAGCCGCTACTATCAATCATTTGAAATCAGATAGAGGTCGTAATCCTTCATAGTTTCATACCCTAAATTAAATTAAAACCTCACCCTGTATATTGACACTTATGTTTTGTTGATCATCTTCACCTTCTCCTCCTTGGAAGTTGAGATGATGTTGCAAAAGAGCTACTCCCTCCGTCCCAAATTAATTGTTTTTTTAGGACTTTTTAAAGTCAAATTGACTATTTTTAAAATTAATAATTAAACATATATAAATATATTTCTAAAATTATAAAAATTGAAATTAGTAATAAATTGTATATACTTTCTTTTGGTTATAATATCTTCACCTATATGTTAGCAAAAATAGTAAAAAGATTAGTTTTAAAAATAGTCAATTTGACTTTAAAAAGTCCTAAAAATGCAATTAATTTGGAACGGAGTGATAGTTATTAATCTCTTGATCGATCTCACTGTGTATGAGATCATTAATTTCATCGTGAAATATTATGATGTTAACGGTCAATAATTTTTGTATCCCCATCACCGATACGTCAAGGGTATTAACCATGAATTTGTTTTTCTGGAAATCAAATTCAATTTTCCTAATGGAAATAAATCCAAGGACTGAACGTTTCAACCTCAGTGTGAAACGGTCGTTTTTAGTACTAGTATTAACGAATAAAGAATCCCACATAAAGGCAAACTAACATTGAGATTGCCTCTAAAGTTTGTAATAAACTAATTAATGGTTCCCATATAGTATAGTATATATCTTATTCCCCTAGCTTCTTGACAGACTAATTTAAGGTAACTCTTTAATTTCTTCTTGCTACTATGATATAAAGTTATGTGTTCTTTTTCAGATTATTTCATTGTTAAGAATATTACTAGCTACCAAAAGGCGATTATTTTCAGCAACAAGGTACTACTATCACACTCATACTTACAAAATGGTTGCAGGTAAAAAAAATTTTGAATTAATGTTATGCATTCATATCAATTAGTCAACACCATTCCTCACGTGCACACATATCGAAGCTTTGATATGATGTTAAATAATCAATTCATCTAAAAATTTAACTTGTTAAAGACAGGCTCTATAATATATATCAAACTAACACTTCAAATTGCTTCCGCCCATAAGCTCCTCCATTGCATAATTATTAGGAGAAGTAATTATAATATCTGTAAATATTTTCCTGAATAAGCATCGACCTGCATGTAATTAAAAAAAAAAAGAGAGAGAAAGAAAAAGAAACTGATTTTTTTCTTAGCCACAAGTACATGCATCATCCCCAGCACCCCACATGAAAGGAATTTAATTAATGAATAGATCATGAGATAGTACTAACTATACTTGCATGAACTTATGGTTTGTAGCATTAATTATAAAATTCAATCAATATGCTGGTGTGTAAAAGTTCATTCATTTTGAGGAATCTACCCTAGAAAAAGGCGCTGAATTTTTTTCTTTTCTGTTTTAATTTGATGACATGAACACAAATTAACATTTACAGTGTCGCTTCACTCTATTACTATTATATATTATTAACAGAAAGAAAGAAATAAAGATAGTGGTAGCGGTCAATTTTATTTCTTTATGCGACGGAGCATCCCATGGTATGTGATTGTTATGGCTTTTTATTATACATGAAATACAGCAAATATATCAAAAAACTTTCAAACAAAAGGAGTTTCAAACTTGAGATATGTGATGGTTATGGCTTTTTATTCCATTTACAACTATCAAAAACAGCAAAAAGCCAAAAATATCAGTAACTGCATGTATAAATTAATTTAGTGACTTAATGCAGGAGTATTAATTTATGAAGCACTTTTTCACCTGGTCTACTTATTAACTAACTAAGTCTCGTAATTTTAAATATTTTCTTTTCATTGCTCTATGAATCGCAGACAAAATTCGAAAACTAACTCCAAAAATGTCAGTTCATGGCCAATGATGAAAACTAATAACAGCAAAATAGAAAAGGCAGGTAGATGCCTAAAGAATAAACCCAATTGAATAAATCCAATATTTCCATTGGATTTGGGTTCATCTGGTGCCGGTGCAAACAACAATCTCATCCTTTGTCCCCGATCGAGAGAAGTATCGGGTGTTCAATTATTAGTTGTATTAATATTCTCTCTCCGTCCCACAACAGCTTATTTTATAAAATTTAACAATATTAAAAATATATTTTTATTTCATGTATACCCTTAAAAATAATAACTAAGTTATTTATTTAGTAACGTAATATTATAATAAAATTATGACGATATATTTGAGAATAGTATATACATGCATCTTTTTATACTACTATCACTAAAAAGAGATTTTTTTTTATAAATTATATTAATGTTATTTTTTTTAAAATAAATTTTTTTTGTGAAACTGAAAAAAAATTTATTATTCATATAACTACTCATATAATAATAATAATAATAATAATATTATTATTATTATTATTATTATTATTATTATTTTCGCTAACTTAGTCATATATACTAATTAATTATGTGCATTGCATCCATATGTTTTTTAGGTAGGCCATTGGATGATATAATTACACAAATAATTAAATATTGGTACGTAGGTCCATTCCCCGGCCCCCTCTCTATATTTATCATATTCATCTATAAATAGGGTAAAGTGACATGCATGAATAATAAGCCTAGCTATTTTGAGTTGCAACATATTACAATTGTAACCACTACCCTTTAATTTGCAACCTCATTTCCCTAACACTTTCTCCAAAATGGATTCTAAGTTGCCGGAATCCGAGCCGGAAAGGGAAAACAAGGCGACCGTCAACGCTCTTTACAAGGCATTGTCGAAAGGCGACACGGAAAAAGTAGCCGGACTTGTAGGTAATGACCTAGAATGGTGGTTCCACGGACCACAAAATTGCCACCACATGATGCGGGTGCTAACTGGAGAATCGTCGTACAATGAGTTCAAGTTTGAGCCGCGGAGCATCACCGCCATTGATGACCGTGTTATTGTGGAAGGTTGGGAAGGTGCCAAGGTGTATTGGGTGCACGTTTGGACGGTCAAAAACGGTCTGATTTTGCAGTTTAGGGAGTACTTCAATACGTGGCTCACGGTGACCGAATTAAGGCCTATGAGTTGGGTGGTCCGGCACCAGGGCTCGACCCTGTGGCAGAGCCAGCCTCGGGATCTGTTCAAGAGATCCCTCCCGGGGCTTATGCTTGCTATGTGATCATCATAGATGAGTATTGCATGAAAAAACTTCTATGATCATGTTGGCAATAATTAAGTGTCTTCTATTGTAGAATATATGTCATAAATGGTATATTTTGGACTGCTAAATTTGTAAATAATAAAAGTTGTGTCTTTTCCCATTCCTATGTTTACATGTTGATATTAATTTCATCATTTATTAATTGAGCTGTTGCTAAAGTTAACTAGATATATGCAGCAAACACAATTGCATGTATACTCTCTCTTGCACAAAAAGTATCATTTTTTATTTATAGTAATTAATATATATGACATAATATCCCAAGTCTGTCTTCCAATCTAAAATTGATGTTTTAAACTTATAATCTAATACTATAAATTAGAGATGCAATGAGTGAGCATGGAATAGAGAGAGAGAGAGAGAGAGTTATATATGGTTGAAGTTAATAATATCAAGAAGTTTTTAAGGAAAAGGATGGAGGTGGTAATTAGTTGAGATACTTTGAAACTCCAATTAAAAGTGTGAGATAAAATATTATATTAGTTTAGGGGGTTGTTTGTTTATTTTTAAATGGGTCTGAATGAGTTTGAATCTGACTGAATAAGTCATCCAAACCGTTTGTTTAATAATTTTTAAACTCTGAATATGTCTGAAGAATTCATCTAAAAAATTATGGTTGAATGAATAAAAAGTAGTGTTGAATGGTATTTTTACATACGCACTCTCACAACGTTAAAATTTACATTCAATGTCTATCTTGTTTATTATTGTAAATAAATTTTGTACAAATTATTTTAAATTTTTTCTTAATAAATTGGTTAATAACCAATTTAATAAATGTTGTTGTAATCTTTTGCTATTTTATGTACTATAAAATGTTATTAATATTTTATTCCTAACATTATATTACTAATAGAGTATACTCCATCAAAGATTATTCAAAAGTTTATATTTAATTTTTTTTAGATAACATTGTTTATTTATAATTACATAATAAATTTGTTCATCACAGCTCATAAATTTAAAATAGGATAATATACGTATTCAGATATTTTAGACAGACAATTATCAAACACATTATTTTACTCCGTATTTAAATCTTCTACAACTCCATCCAACTTATTCAAATTCTCTTATATATTCAAAACTTTTTATTCAGTTTTATCAAATAGCCCCTTAGTTGTTAATGCATGAGAACGCCGCAACTGGCTTGTATGATATAGACACTATTATATATAATAGCCCCTTAGTTGTTAGTCCATGAGAACGCCGCAACCGGCTTATTTGATATAGACACTGTTATGTATAATCTAAAATATGCTGAAGTAAATTAAGGCTGTTTGATAAAAAGATATAATCGAGAAAAACTGTCAACTGTGACACGGGGAAGACTTAATATTTAGACTCTAGCTTGCTTGCCAAATTCATTCCACATCATGAAAGTAAAAAATTATCACAATTTGGTACTAGTAATTATTACAATATTTAGCAACTACATGCACGTATATATTTGGTATTAGTAATTATTACAATATTTAGCAACTACATGCACGTATATAATTTCCAAAGTAAAACTTGATATGAACTAGTTTAGTCTTAAACAATACAACTATAATTTTTTTTTAAAAAATATTACTAATAACAAGATTTATTAAAATTTAAAAATATTTTAAATTGACTTTAAATTTTATATCTATGGGATGGAGGGGGTATTCCACAGGGCGGCTGGAGTGTTAGATTAGAGTTGGATACACGACATCTCATATATCTTGGATCAAGTATATTCTCTAGTTTATATCCTAATTCCAGTTTTTGTTGGTAGGATGGTTACAACTTACAAAATGTATGTACTGAAAAATGAAATGAAAGGGGGAAAGAACAAGGAAATAAAACTAGCCTGTAAGGTTTATACATTTTCAAGGAGAATTCTACCATATGAATGTAGGAGACTTTGAGAATCTTTGCTTTTCAGCATATTAATTCAACCAGGAAAAGAATCCAAGAATCCAAATTTGACGCATACTTATATTTCCTCCTTATGAATCAAATCCTAGTAAAGTCTTTTATCAAGTTCCCTCATTCCACAAATCTACACCTGCCCAAATGGCGCCTACAGAATTAAGAATGGTACTCTGTCGTCCAGAATTGAGAGTTCGAAAAATGAGAGTACACTTGGCTAATATATATTGTGGTCAGGAGGGCAAAAATATTGTTGCCTATCAACCTACAAAACCTATGTTTCAGCCCATTTCCAACTCTTTAATCATATGCAAGGTGAAATAAATAGTTACAGCTTAGAAGCTATGACAACTCTTATAACAGTTTTCACCTCTGTCTAGCTGTTGGAAATCTTAAGCAGGAAACTGATTCCTGCGGATATCAAAACAATGGCAGGGGAAAGGCCTTTCTTTACGGGAATCGAGTTTATTTTTTCCCCATCAAATAATATGATAATGCTCAACATTTCCTTAGAGGTGTTCAAGCCTCAAGCCTACAAATACACCAAATAAAGAGGGAGAAACAAATATAGAGAACAAGAAAGCAAGGAGAATGACAAAAATGGATATTTAGACATTTGCCTAAAGCACATTATGCGTAGGTACCTCTGACATATACATGTATTAAAATCATTGTAAGCACCACCACAACTATGTCTCTGTTTACTTTCTCTTGAAACCTCATACCAAAGATGGACAATGTTATGGATGCTTTCAGCATGTTTCTTGTAGAAGTATAATTTGAAGCATTTGATATTCATAAAAATTACAAAAAGAAAGCATCAAGCTGTGTTGAAGTATAAAGAACACACTGAGAGTGAAAATATTTAAATAAACATACTATTATATAGATATTCTCTGCAGACAAAAATGCTTCAGCTCATGGCATACTACACAAAGTCATCTGTTAACCAGTTGTCAGCACCTCAATTTTTTGATTAGGATCATCTTCTCTGTGTATTAATGACGGAACAGGTGGCTTCATAATCTCATCTCTTTCCAACCGGGGAAGTTCTCTATCTACATTGGAATGATCTTTAGAAAATCTGCTAGGACCTGGCCGGTTTTCCGTCCCAAGCACGGACAGTCTGGGGCTGTTTCCGTATGGAGAACTTGACCCGGATCTGAATTTCTTTAACCCATTTTCACGAGATAAGGGTGAAAGAGGAGATTGAACACTGGCATCTGTTTGTTTTCTGAAAAATTTGTCTTCCACAATATCATAATAATCAGCTGTTCGAACTTCCTGTGCAAGAGAGCACCAACAACAACAGAACCATTGTGCACAATCTGCTAATGCTGGTTTTCCACAACATAAGTTATTAGCCGGCAAGTTAAATCTCTTTCTCATTTTGATCCTCCAAAAGCCACCATAAAGTAAACCAAGCAAGCCAAGTACAATACCAGTTATCCCTAAAGCTGCTCTAACAGTGTCATTATCAATATTAACGGCAGCCAAGTTAAAGATCCAAAATGGTGCCGTGCAGAAAAGTAGAAAAGTTGCGATATGAACATACATGTTTCCAAAGCCAAGCCTCTCCATATTCCACCCAAAAACACAGAAAGTACAGAAAAGAGATCGATAAGCTAGATTAATATCTTCCCATATATCGAATAGCCCGCCTCTCCACTGAGGTCTGCTCTCAACAATCCTTTGGTCAAATTTCGGTGCAAATGACAATCTTCTCTCTAAAGACATAGTTCTCAAGTGGCTAGGCTGGCTACTGCCAACTGTGAGAATACGGTCCGGTGCTTCCTCATCCACTTTTAATTCGTACTCTCTTCCAAGTGGACTAAGGATGCAGTACAGGCCAGCAACTGCTGGAGCTGCAATTGCGACGAAGAGGCATACAGCAACTCCCATAGCAGGTCTTTCAGATCTTTTGTATCCCAAGTTAAGACCACACAAGGCATACTGTGCAAAGCAATTGACATGGAGTAGAACAATAACCACCATCATATGGAACCATTCATGGGGCTTGTAAGTGCCATTCTTGCAGTAGATGGTTCGAAGCTGGGAGATGTCATCCTGCTTCCATCGGCACAGAAGCACAAGGTGGTGGAAGCGCTTAGGGTGCTGATACAAACACATGAGAGTAAAGAGAGCATTGATGATTTGATTATTAACCTCAAACCATTCATTTCTCTGAGATTTCTTTGGGAGAACACCATTCAAAATTCCTGTCATTACTAGAAAGAGAATTGCCCCAGAGACTGCAACACAAATCATCCATAGTAGAAGTGCCATATTCAAAGGGTTCCCGATCCATTCTTTGCTGGTTCTCCACAGGGAAGCCCAATCAATTTTTCGAGTAAAAACCCCTTTGAAACGTTCTTGAAAATCCTGTCCATTTGAAGAAGGTACAGAAGAAGGTACAGAACGTGATATTTCATCTCTTTCCTCTGAAAACCGCCGAAATCTAGCAGATGGGGAAACTAAACCACCAACAGAAGTGAACTTCAGGATCCTTAACTTACTGGGAAGAGTTCGTATGATATTTTGAAACCGACTCTGACTATCATTGTCGCTAAGCAGACCCTTTTTAGATGTTGAAATGTTAAGGGGAATCTGACCATTGGACTTGTAAACATTTTGGGTTTCGCTAGAGGGAAATTCTCCCCGAATCTCCCCCGATCTTTCCTCATTACCAATTGGCATCATTCTAGCGTTAAGGTTCTTCAATGGTCCTTAGTGCTCTTGGACTTAAGAGTATTCGTAACCTTCAGAGGCCAGAAACCATTCACACTATTTGAGGCGTGGCATATTAACGATCACAATGCATAAAAATAGCTAGTCTTCATCGAACCATGGTGAAAAGACGAAATTTGATCAAAACCAAAGCTCTCTACGGACCTATCAGAACAACACCAATTTACCAAATGATTTAGATCAACACAGCTAATAACTGATGAAAAATCCAAATCCTAAAGAACGTAATAGAGTCAGCTCAGTTTTATTAGGAAGAACAAGAACTCTATCCACAGAAAGAAATCACCAGAGGTGGAAATACATTAAACGAGCTTCAAAATATATCTCAACCCAATGAACAAAGACCGGCGAGATATCTTCGAACAACAAAGAATTACTTAAACCAACAAACAGCAACACAAATTATTTGAGACCGATACAAATAGATGCTGCTCCATTTTTGTCATTGTCTAGTACAAAAACCAGTTCATGTCTTTTTTTAGGCAAAACCATGAGCAAAAATATAAGTGAGAGAACAAGGGATCGAGCTCAAAATCTATTGATTCCAGGTTACAATTAGCACAAAAAGGATACTAACACCATAAAAGACCATAAACCCAAACTAATTCCAGCTCAAGTAATGAGAGAAAAAGATATATCTAACAAATTAAGCCAGAACATGAATTTCATATCTTATATTTGGTACAAGTTTCTGGCCTGAGAAAGACATAAAACTACACATACTTAAACCCATAAAACCCAGATGGTAAATCCCCAAATTCCCACAAAAGATTATCCAAATTTCTGAATAATATGTCTGGTAGCCAAGATTTTATATAAAGAAACGAAAACTTAAACCCTCAACTAACATCCATGGAATTTAAATTCTTTCTTTCTGGTTTCCAAATAAACGTCTACTATATGACATACATATAAAGTAATTTCTTTAACTAAAATATACAGTTCTTGAACATGAACCCAGAAGAAAAAGTATAAAAAATGACTGAAAAATAATTAAAAGAACAAGGTAAAGACAGTAGATCAAACCTCTAGCTGATAATTAATGAAAAAAACAGAGCATGTCCAAGAAGAGTTTTGCCGGGTCTTCAATCATGACATCCCATGGTATTTAATAAATTTAGAGTAACAGCTAGCTAGGACAAAATAAATAAAATATGGTTACAAATTCAGACAGACAGATGAGATGCTTCCATTTAAAACGTTGAACGTTGAAACTCTAGCCCAAATCAAGAACATTTCAAAAGGAGACTATTACTACTTTTTACAGAGTAATTTCATTATCACTATCGGACTTTTCCTCATTTTTAATGTGACCTTTGCGGGCGTGTGGGCTTCCTTTCCTTTTAATATGTCCAACAGTGAAGTAGAGTCGGATAATCGACATGAATAGTAGTTATATTTGTTTATCTACTAGCCTTTTTATGCTTTCGGTAAGTAGTTATCAAAGTAAAGTGCTTTATTAAATTAAAGTACTTAATGCAAGAAAAAGTAATAATAAAAAGTTAATAACCTAAAAAGGAGAAAGTAAAAAAATTCATATTTAGTATAAATTAAACATTTTTTTTAAAGTGTAAATAAGGTATTAACGTGCCGGCTCATATTGAAACCATTTGAGTTTACTCATTATAATTTAAACAATTTATTTACCTGAAACAGAAAGACAAGACAACGGTGAGTGATTGAGAAGAGTTAGGTCGGATAGTTCATATTGAAACCATTTGAGTAATATTATAGTTATAATTATGAATATGTGTTGATTTATAAGAAGTCAATGTACTACCTTTTGGTATTTTTACACCATTTTTTAAGAAACAATAAAGGTAAAGTTATTACTTCCCTTTCAATTTTTTTTTTCTTTTTACTACAATTCGATTTTAGAGATATATTTTATTCTAGGCCCTGGGGGAACCTGAGAAAGAGGTCCGAGAGTTAAGAAAAACTTAAATTACTTCTTTTATGCAGCGTTTTGGTTAATTCTAAATTTTTTGTTTGTTAGTGTTCTAAAAGATAAAGAAAAGGAATTTGAATTTAAAGTTAGTATTGCTTTTGATTCAAACTTTCTCTTAAAAAGTGAAAGGATTTAGTGGGATAGAAATGGATAAGAAAGTTTAAATAAATTTTTCATAGTACCAAATTATTAGGGTAATAAATTTAGAGGGTTGAAAATGGATAAGAAAGTTTAAAGATGATATAATAATAGTGTATTTCATAATTAAATCTCTTCCGCTTCCATTTTTTTCCCCCTTTAAACTCATATAAACAAGGAACAACACTATTAATTTCTTTCTTTCACTTTCTTAAACTCATAAACATATTATAATCTCTTATCATCCCTTTAAGCTTACATAAAAAAAAATATAAAAAATATATATTTTTTCGTTTGAATGTTCAAACTTATATTTATTTAAATATGACAAAATATATAAAATAAATATCAAAAATGTATAATCAGCTATTAACATTAACAAGCTTGATAAGTACATGTTTACATGTATTAATTTTTTGAATTAAAGAATCTAAAAAATTCATGCACTCGACCCACTTGAATGGATTGGTTTGGTTTACATGAAAAAAATAAAGCATGTGCATGCATCTTAAATATAACCTGTTTGGTTGGCGAAAATAGAGTAAACAGATGCATTAAAATAAGAACAATCGTAAAAAAAATGCATTGAATTTGAGAAGCCATTGGAAATGAATATGACGTATAAAAAATAAATAAAAAATTATAAAAAAATCTTTAAGCTGTTGAGTCACAAAAAAATAATAATAAAATAATTAAATTGCTGAGTCAATTCGGAACCAACAAAAACAACTTTGTCTTTGTCTTGTTATATTTTGGTATTGATATATTTATTAATTGAAATATATCAATACAATTACTAACAAATTTTATAATTTCTAAAAAATTCTCATAATAAGGAAATTTTCTATATAATTTTTTTTTAATATTGGTAACAGAATCTCAATATTTAGTTATTTGCCCATTAAATAAGTCCTAATTGGCTCTCTGATATATTTTATAAGAACAAAAGTTGTCTTAGTTATGATATAGCCTGAATTCACTAGCAACTTGTAAGTTTTGATCTAAAAAGTTTTAACATCATATATTTTAAGAAATCAACTACTAAACAAATAAGCCTTTATATCATAACATAAGACCTAAAAAACTACAGAAACTAACTACTAAAGGGAGCTAACGCAATGCTTTTATTTAAAAATGTTAGGCTAGCAAACGTTCACCTGCCTGATCTACCTTTCTTGATGATATGATCTAACAAACATGACAAACCTGTCCAGTTAGCATCTCCAGGATGAAATGAACATATTTATTACTTTTAAGAGGAATGAGAAAACAAAGGAGGTATACTGCAAAAACTCCTTGATGCGTACAAGGTTTTACACGCAATGAACATATACATACAAATAAATATATACACATTTCACAGAGAAAAACTACATCGGGCTCTCACCGCTTTATGGCAAGCAGCTTTGATTAAACATATAGAAATGGCTTATTATTTGGGAGTATTTAATATGGCAACTACAATGAGTCCAATCAAATAGTACAAGACACTGACATTCCTTAATAAAATCGAAAAACAATTTACATAGGCCTCTCCGATGCCAAATCAAACAGTGTACGGAAAAACTGGTGAGGATACATGGGAGGTTGCTCTGCCAGTGCCTGAGACATTTAGACAAGTTGAGGAAACTTTTAGTATATAGAAGTATTTATGTGCAACATTTAGTTGTTTCATTGATACTGAACTGATGGGTTTTCTTGTGCATTTGACTACATTTTTAGAAGTTTTCTCTTGAGAAATCTCGACTGATATAAGACAGTTGAGTTGCAATAAATCAAATCATTTTCGACTTCTTTCTACGATTAGGCCTCCAAGATTTGCTACTAGATGTCTCAAGTTGAACATATGTAATACATGTGGATTAGAAATCTGGTGATTACCTGATGGATCAAAACAGTAGACGGTGTCATTCCAGGCACAGTGTTGACCTCTATGATCAGTACCTGTAAATAATAATATGATCATGATGTCCAATGTCCAGATAAACTCATCCGTCTCTTTTATCGTTAACTAGTAGGAGCAGACTGTAAATGAATCCATAAATAAGCATAGAAGTAGGGAGAAAAATAAAAGTGTAAACACATGAAACTGAGAAAAATAAATAAAAGAATAAAAATGAAATAAAAGAATAAAACGCATGTAAAATAAATATAAATAAAACCCACCCACATAGATAAAAATACATACATACATATATACAATAGGTTAAAAAGAAAAACAAGGGAGGGAAATTTAGAAAGATAAAACAAACAAAACGATGTAAACCCACTAGTCGGCTTCTGATATGAGAATTACATTACTCCGCTCACTCCTATCACGGGCCATGCCCTCAGTTATATTCTATTTCTTCAAGTCTCTTTTGTACCACTTTCAACCGTTTAACTTTCCTCGCCCTTCTTATATCTTCCTTTCCTCCATATACAAGACTCCCCTTCTCATCGTGCATGCCGTACAGATAACCAATCACCAAAATATAAAATTCATCAATATATTATTAACAAGTCTCTAAATTACCATTACTCTAGTCTTTGGACAATTAAAATTATCCTTCATTGGAAGCTAAGTGTAAATTCAATCAATTTGTTTGCATCAAGACTAAATGAGGCCGCTCTCATTTAACTCTCTGGTGTTGGATGCTAAACCATTCTATATAACAGAGAATAAGGTCGTTATTTATTTATTATTATTATTATTATTATTATTTTGTGGGGTGGGGGGAGGTTGTTTGGTTAGTGCTAAGGAAGAAACTTAACCTTATATAACTATCAATACATTAATAAAGGCAATAAACTAGATTGTACTTGTTCAGAATTTCAATAGAATATTATGAAAGCAATTTTTTTACTTTGCCAAAAGCCGCAAAGACAGAGATTAGTAAGTCACATCTAGAAATCAACATACCGCGCCACTGTCGGCATTAACAAATGCATCAATACGCGAAAAACCTTCTAGTTGCAGTGTGTTTGCTATAAGCTCAATATGTTGTTTGCATCTCACCATGGCCTCGTTGCTGGTTCAAGAAGGGAAGATAAATTAGAAACAAAGATAAGGAGAAAAAGATTGTCTACAAGTACGTATTGAATCATATTAATCAGAGATTCATCTCATTCTGAACGTCTCCTTAAGGAGAATTTTAATACTATACAAAATGCGGAAATATGAAAGCTACATGCATATATACAGACTTGAAACTAGGAGACCTAAACAAAAAGACCTGGAAGAAAATAAAAGACTAATGCTATTATCAAAGTAGCTTTGGCTTTTAACAAAACAATTGCTCTTTGGAGCATCATATTATCTGCTTGACTGCTTCCATCAACTGCTACTAGGTGTGGCAAAAGTCAAAGATGTTTTGGCAATAGGGTGCCACAACAAAAATCAGAGTAGGAATTCCTTCTCTTCTAGAGTCGTAACATATGAAAAATTAGGTTTCATCTGGAAAAATATTATCAGTAACATCGAATGATATGATCAATATAAAAAAAACTTTATAGCCATTACATGGAGTATCGGGAGAAATTCAGTAGAGAGTGGTTTCATTATACAGCTAATAATTGAAAAGAAAAGAGTTGAATTTGGATGCATAAAATATGTATTTATAAGTTAACTAACCTCATAATTGATAATGGGGGTGGAGTCAGATTGATTCCAGTTCCACCTGCAAAGAAATTATCAACTATGTCTGAAGACAGGCCTTTATTGAAATATGAACAGAGATGATCATGAAAAGCTTTATAAGAATAAAATAAAAACATCTGGGTAATTAAGTATTGTTTTAGCTTGAACTACAGGATGAAGGTACTGTCAATTAGACATCCTTCCACTGTAATTAAAGTTGACAATTCTCTAACGTGGACACGAGAGTGCAACCCTAGTGATGCATAGACTCTTTTCCACACCAAGATTTTCTTACAGAATTTTTCAAAAATGATACGAACATCACTAACCAAATCAATATGAAACCACTAAGGTGCCATGCTAACTTATTAACTCAGTGGATGAAGACATACCTTGGAATTTCTCTTCAAGAGATAGTATATCTCCAGTTTCTTTGACCGTTATACTAGGAGTCAATGAGCGCATTGATCCACGTTTCCCAATAACACCAACAGTTACTTCTACCCATCTACTATGTCCTTCCCACAAGAGAAAATCTTCAGTTTCATTTGTGGATTTGGATGAAATAAGTATCTCATCAGTCTCAATAAAAGGTTCAAATATTAAGAGCTCTGGTGGAGGGTTTGGCATCTCAATCATTCCATGTGCCTAAATAAATTAATAAGAGAAATGTACAATTTTGACATTAGAAGTAAATTCGGAATATACGTAGAGGTTAAGCCACTAAGCGCTGAAATACCATAAATATTCATAAGAACACAAGCATACTCCAACAAATAAAAATCTTACATATACTGCAATGTTTTGTGTTCCTCGAGTTAAATTGGTAATAAATGGAGATAATCAAATAGTTCGAGGACATGGATAATGCCACATAAACAAATACCCTGACAAATCCACATATATACCTTTGATAAACTATTTGGAGGAATTCGGAGAAGACGATCTTCCAAAGCTTTTACATACACAGCAAGATCCCCAGAACAACTGCATTAAATGACGAGTTTGCCCATACGAGTGGCAAAGCTCCATCAGAGTTAGTTGTGGGCATAAGCAGATGATGACTAATTTGAATGTTCAAAGCACTCGTTGCAGCATCACCAAATAGTAGATACTTAATTTCCACAAACTTACCATAATCTCGCAACTCCAGTTGAACATCCATCTCTAGCTGGTTTAACACATAATGTTTCACACTGAAGCTTTGAGGTCAGTTCATGCCATATGGAAAGTAAGGGCATATTAATAAGCTCCTCTTTCCTCCGCACATCTTTATTTATAGTAAGAACTCCAAAGTTCGCAAGCTGTTCATACAAGAGAGATTTATTGCCAGATATGGACAACTACTACAGTAAAGCTTTAAGCCTATAGAAGCTGGTTCAGAATATTTATTCAAATGACATATAGGATATTCCTTCAAAAATATTTTAACTAAATCAATACAACAATGACTACTCCTAAATGGCGGATAGGATACTCACCCTTCCACTAAAAATTACCAGAAAAGAAAACCCCTTCCACTAAGTACACAGCGAGGCATGGTGATAATGGTTTTCATGGAAAATACCGGAATTATTCATACTTGAGGCACTTGCTAAATTTACATTGCATTTGTGCATCATAGAAAATTGTTAAACTGTAGAAATTCTATACACTTAATTGTGATTTACATGTTACAAGAAGTCTCTAATTTATACAAGTGTTTTGGAGCTAGTTGGAGCTAGTGGAGGAGGAAAACAGGATCCTTGTTTTCCTCAGTGGAGATACATAACAACACACACATATACACAACACACACAGCACCTTCTAACACTCCCCCTCAAGTTGGTGTATAGATGTCTCGCATACCCAACTTGAAACACAAGGGATGAAACATCTTACCACTAAGACCCTTAGTCAGAATATCAGCTAGCTGATGTTCTGTTTTTACAAAAGGTAAGCATATAAGACCACTGACTAATTTTTCTTTGATGAAGTGTCGGTCAATCTCAATGTGCTTTGTTCTATCATGTTGTATCGGATCATTTGCAATACTAATGGCTGCCTTGTTATCACAAAACAACTGCATAGGCCCTTTAGTTGAAACACCCAAATCTTCTAGTAAGGTTCGAAGCCACATTAGTTCACATATACCCAAGGCGATAGCTCGGTATTCAGCCTCAGCGCTAGATCTTGCCACCACAGACTGTTTCTTACTACGCCAAGTGACAAGATTACCTCCAACAAATGAACAGTAGCCTGATGTAGATCGACGATCCTCTATAGAGCCAGCCCAATCTGAGTCGGAAAAAGCCTCGACTCTCATATGACCATGTGGTGCGAACAATAAACCTTTACCGGGTGCAGATTTGAGATACCTCAAAATTCTGTAAACGGATTCCATATGACTTTGTCGAGGATCATGCATATATTGGCTGACTATACCCACAACATAAGATATATCGGGTCTAGTATGTGACAGGTATATCAGTCGTCCCACTAGACGCTGATATCTTTCTCTATCAACCGTAGGTCCTGTGCCTCCCTCTTGATGATGATTAACTTCAATAGGAGAATCAGCAGGTTTACACCCTAGCATGCCAGTTTCTGTTAAGAGATCAAGAACATACTTTCGTTGAGATAGAAAAATTCCACTGGAAGATCTTGCAACTTCAATACCAAGGAAATATTTCAAGGTGCTCAGATCTTTGATTTCAAACTCTTTAGCCAGGTTTGCCTTGAGGTTAACTATCTCTTCTTTATTATCCCCTGTCACTACAATGTCATCAACATAAACAATAAGAATGACAGTCTTACCATTTATTTGTTTGACAAATAGAGTGTGATCTGCTCGACTCTGTTTGTACCCAAGTTTTATCATTGCTTTGTGGAATTTACCAAACCAGGCTCGAGGAGATTGTTTCAATCCGTATAAAGCCTTTCGCAGTTTACAAACCTTTCCCTTGGTGACAGATGATGCAAAACCGGAGGGTATTTCCATGTATACCTCTTCTTCTAGATCCCCATGAAGAAATGCATTTTTCACATCCAATTGCTGAATATCCCAACCAAAGTTTGCTGCACATGAGATTATGGTACGAACAGAGTTCATCTTTGCCACGGGAGCAAAAGTCTCCTGGTAATCAATCCCGTGAGTCTGAGTGTACCCTTTTGCAACTAGCCTGGCTTTGAATCTTTCAACTGTCCCATCTGCCTTTTGTTTCACTGTATATACCCATTTGCAACCAACTGGTCTTTTCCCATAAAGAAGGGTAACTAGTTCCCAAGTATCATTCTTTTTCAGGGCATTCATCTCTTCTCTCATAGCATGTTTCCACTTCTCGTTGCTAATTGCTTCTTTCCACCCCTGAGGAATAGATATAGAGGACAAAGAAGAAACAAAGGAATGGTAGGATGCAGATAATTTATCATATGAAACAAAATTCGAGATAGGATGTTGTGTACAAGACCTGACACCTTTTCTAAGAGCAATAGGAATGTCAGTATCATCAGAAGAACAAATAGGATCAGGATTCATACCATTAGTATTACCAAGACTCGGTTCAAGGCAAGGTTGGTGTAGTGGTGCAGCAATGGTGACCTTATTCTTCCCTTTTCGAGTATAGGTCCTCAACTCAGGCTCGGACTGTAACTGTAACTCCCCATGTGTAGCATTATCAGAAACAACAACAGGAGTAGAGGAAGATGACTCGTGTAACTGTAACTCCCCCTGTGTAGCATTATCAGGAACAACAACAGGAGTAGAAGAAGATGGTATGATAGTACTTGTAATACCAGTTTCAAAAGACGTCTCCTCATCAATAACATCCTCCCCCTGAGGAGACGGTGAAGAAGAATAAAAAGGTTCAGACTCCCAAAAAGTTACATCCCGAGTGATAAACACTTTGTGAGAAGGGGGGTGATAACATTTATAGCCTTTTTGGGTTGGAGAATAACCAATAAAAACACACCGAAGAGCTTTGGGATCTAATTTACCCCGAGTGGGGGATTTATCATGAACATAGCACACACATCCAAAAACTCGTGGCGAGGGAGAAGGAGTGGTTATGTGCTGGAGAATGGAGATAGGACTTTTGTTTCCAAGGCTTCTAGAAGGAAGGCGGTTGATAAGGAATGCCGCAGTCAGAACCGCATCACCCCATAAAAATTTAGGAGTTTTCATTGTAAACAGAAGAGTGCGGGCAACTTCTAGTAGATGTCGATTTTTTCTTTCTGCTACTCCATTTTGTTCTGGAGTTTGGACACAGGAGGTTTGAAGAATGATGCCATGCTGGGAGAGGTAAGATTCAAAAGCATGATTATTACTGTATTCACGACCGTTATCACTATGGAGAATTTTGACTTTAGCGTTAAATTGAGTTTGAATCATTTTATGAAAATCCTGAAAGCAACCAAAAACTTCATTTTTTGAACGCAAAAGGTAAATCCAAGTGACACGAGAATGACAATCAATAAAGCTAACAAACCATCTAAAACCGGAACGGGAAACAATCCGAGAGGGCCCCTAGACATCGGTATGGATAAGAGCAAAAGACTCAGAATGACGACTGTTAATAGCAGAATAAGTCGAACGTTTGTGTTTACCAAGTTCACATGGTTCACACAAAAACTGAGTTTTGTTACAATTCTTAACTAAAGATGGAAACAAAAATTCTAATACTGAAAAAGAAGGATGACCCAAATGACGATGCCATTGATGGAGAGAGACTAGGTTGGAGTCTGACACAGAGTGAAGAGCCTGAGTAGGGACCATGTTAGATGAGGGAACATCTAAATAATAGAGACCATCAACTGCACTACCACTGCCAATCTGCTGTCCCGTCACCAAGTCCTGAAAAATACAATGATTTGGAAAGAAAGTTACTGAACAATGCATAGATTCAGAAAGACGTTGGACAAATAATAAATTTGCAGTGAAGGAAAGAATATGGAGAACAGATGATAAAGTCAATGAAGGGGTACAAACTACAGAACCACTCCCGGAGATAGAGGACAGAGAGCCATCAGCAACTCGAACATTGTCCTTTCCCGAACGGGGCATATATGAAGTAAAGAGGTTTGAGGATCCAGTCATATGCTCGGAGGCACCTGTATCTATAATCCAACTATGGCAAGTGGGTGAAACATGAAAAGCACGAGGAGGGATACCTGTCTGAGCATAATGAGAGGAAGTAGGATTGATGTAGAATTTCCGAAAGGTAGTGATTTCCTCAGGAGTCAGTGCATGAGTAGTGTCTGCGATACTAGGTACATCTGCAGAAGGTGGAGGAATAGTCATGTAGGCATGAGATCCACGTCCACGACCAGAACGACCGCCACGTCCTTTAGGACGCCCATGAAGCTTAAAACAACGATCTCTGGTATGATTCTTACCCCCACAATAGTCACAGTCATGGGACTCCTTCTGAATAGAAGAGGGAATGGGAAGGCCAGGCTTAGGATATGAGGCAATCAAGGCTGATCGGTCAACAAGATTGGTTTTGAGTACCATTACCCGACGCCTACTTTCCTCTTGCTGGACTCTAGCATGAGCCTCACTCAGTGATGGAAAAGGTGTCTGACCAAGCAGCTGTGCTCGAACTTGATCAAATTCTATATTCAAACCAGCCAAGAAATCTACAACCCTATCTTCATTAATAAACTTTTGATAAGCCGTTGCATCTTCTCGACATTTAGCGGAGAAAACCCGATAATGATCAAGTTCCTGCCAGAGTGCATTAATCTCTGCAAAATACTGTGCCACGGGCTTCTCCCCTTGATCCAACTCTCGGATTCGTTTACGGATATCATATGCCTTAGACATATCACCAGAAACAGAGAAGGTTTGAGAGATAGCTTCCCAAAGTGCATATGCTGTGTCTAAGAACATGTAACTGCTCCTCATATGTGGTTCCATTGAGTTAAAAATCCACGTTTTGACCATAGAGTTATCGGATTTCCATTCTTCTTGAGCAATACCCACTTGTGTAGGCATGGTGGTTGTACCAGTGATAAAGTGTTGCATTCGGTTTGCTTCTATTGACATACGACATGCTTGAGACCAAGCTAGGTAATTACTTTCATCCAACTTAAATGGACTAAGAACCAAAGCAGAGTTGAGATGGTGATTTCTAAACATTTGCCCTCTACTGGTTTCAATGGTACTATCACTATGAGTAAGACTCGATTCTGCCATGGTAAGGGTATAAGAATTATCCTATGAAATAGCAACTAGGATAATTTACAAGCTCAAAGAAGAAAAACAATATTGCAGGTATTCTGTTATATTTTAGGGACAATACAGTAGGCTGCAACTTAGTTTAAGAAGCATGCATAAAAGCCAAAGAAAATATAAGCGCAAAACTCAAGCAAAATATTCGAACACCAATTAACCAATTTGTGCAACCCCTTAAACCCTTCTCAGCATCATCAGTTTCTTAGTCCAAGAAAAAATCACCAGCAACAAAACCCAAAAGAGTTCAGGCAAAGATGTGAATTTCTGCTTAAAAACCTTGAAATCAGACTCAAAATGGAATGACCCAACAGCTTCAAAATTCAAATGGTCAAATAACTGAATGTTAATCAAGAAGCAGTGAGCAATCAAACTGACCGAACCAATAAGGGACCAAATCCAAGCAAACCTGATTTTCTCTCTACACGACCTGATGAGGACATCCTTAGCTCACAAGCCCTTGACAAAACACAAGTGGATCCATTGCATATGCCACTTGGACCCATTACGAGAACACGAGTTAAACGCTTCAAAGAAGGACTTAACGGGATGATTCATAAATTATGGACTGAGGTTGGATCGAGCATAGAGGTTATAGAGACGGGTTACAAGCACGCGAAGTTCATAAACACATTGGAAGCAAGCATACCCGAACCGACACAAAAGAATCAGCATTTCCGCACTTTTGGACTAGTTTGACATCAGTTCATATTTTGGCCATAACTTGAGTTTCCAAACTCCAAATGAGGTGATTCAAAAGCCTAAATTTGCCTACACTTCTAGGGCTACAACTTTCATGCTTTGCCCAAGTCCAAATTTGGTGGTTTTCAAATGCAAAAATAGCTTGCAATGTGCTGATCATTAGTTGTCAGATTTGGACTTTTTAGCACATCACATGGACATGTTTTTGGGGTGATAAACTCTTTGGATGGCTGATGCATGTGATGTGATTAGTTGTTAGATCTTGACTTATGGTGATGGGTTAGCACACCATGAGTTCCTATAAATACCAAGTGATGTTAGGCTTGTACAACCAACTTCATACCAATTTCCAGCATTATCAATATTATTGTGAGTTTGTTTCTCTACTTGTGGTTCTTTGAGAATTCCTAAGTGTTCCTTAGTTCTTCTTTGAGATTCATAATTGACTTATCATACAACCAATCATAGTTGTGTGTGGCGTCTTCTACCGCATCAATCGTCGATTGTACCGAGGTTACCGCTTCAATATAAGCGAGGGGTCGAGGTGTCGTTGGTGTTCACCCTACGCAAATTTCCTAAGCAAGCAATTGTACCAAGATTACCGTCTACATATAGGCGAGGGGTTAAGGTGTTGCAAGCTATCCATCCTATCAACTTGTTAGAACGATCCGGGCGACGACCACCTCACGAATGGGTGCGTTGTTTTATATAATTTGTTATAAAAGATATTTTTTTTATAATTTTAATTTTATTTAATTTTTTTGTTTAAATATTTTAAAAAAAAAAAAAAAAAAAACTGCATAAAATATATAGCAGAAAATTTGTATTGTTTGAATTGCTATCATCGGGATTTTCATTTGCAAGAATCATATTTGGCGTTTGAAAGTCTTGTGGAGAGTCGTACCTTCTATATTGTTTCTTGATAAGTTATTATTAGATTGTAATTAGAGAATTGAGGTAATATTTGTGAGAATTCAAAAAGAACCTATTAGAGAGAACTACGAGCGGTAAAAGGAAAAAAGGCAAGAGTAGTAAGTTTAATTGAGGGTAAAAGCCTAATTGTGTGATACACGAGCGTTTCCTACTTATGTGGTATATTGTTTGAGTGAAACACGCAAGGGAGTGGTGAGGAACTTGTTTTCTACTAATCTTTATTTTGCAGGAAATATGTTTAACACAAGAGATAAGACAATTGAAAATGAACCTTCTACATCGAATTTTGACCCAAAACTCATGATGGAGGCTATGATGAAAGAATTTTCTAGACAATTGGGGATGGCTATTGAACAAGTGCATGATCGCATCGATCAATTGAGTGTCACTCGAGGGGAACAAACTCAAATCCCTCCGGGTGGGCGCCCAAAAGGAAAGACCCAACAAACGGAAGCAAGGCTAGCGGAGACAAATTACTATGATGAAAGGTTTAGCGAGGAAGAGGATCGGGAAATTGACCTTATCCCTAGGAGACATTTTGCAAAGGATAGAGGCGGCCGAAATCGAGAGGACAACAATCTCGATAGCATCAAAATGAAAATTCCAACATTCCAAGGCAGGAGTGACCCCGAGGCATATTTAGAGTGGGAGAAGAAAATGGAGTGGATCTTTGACTGTCACAACTACTCGGAACTCAAGAAAGTTAGGATTGCAGCTACCGAATTTTCAGAGTATGCAGTTACTTGGTGGGATCAATTGATGACCAGCCGAAGGAGGTGCAGAGAACGTCCAATAGAGACTTGGGCAGAAATGAAAGCTGTAATGAAAAAGAGGTTTGTCCCAAGCCACTACTATCGAGATCTGTTTCGAAACTTACAAAATTTGAGACAGGGAAACAAGAGTGTGGAGGACTACTTCAAAGAAATGGAAATGCTAATGTCTAGAGCTGACATCGACGAGGATAATGAGGCAACCATGGCCCGATTTTCAGCAGGTTTACATTGGGATATTGCAGATTTGGTGGAGCGCCAACATTATGTGGTATTGGAAGACATGGTGCACATGGCTATCAAAATAGAGAAGCAACTTAAGAGGAGAGGTGGCCAGCGAATAAACACTACCACAGGTTCATCATGGAAATCCAATAATGTGAAGCGTGAGGAAAAGCCAACTGTTTTCAAACCAAAGCCAGAAATCAAGCAGGGAGCGGCTAATCAAGTGGTGCAAGGTAAAACTAATACACCTACTAGTCGTAATCGAGATATTGTATGCTTTAAATGTCAAGGCAGGGGACATATTGCAAATCAATGCCCAAATCAAAGAACTATGTTATTGCTTGATAACGGGGATTTGGAGACCGAGGAAGAAGATAGTGACAATGACTCTATGCCACCGTTGGAGGAAGATAGAGAGGTTGCTATGCATGGCGAAGTGTTAGTTACACGGAGAATGCTTAGTACACAGGTAAAGGAAGAAAGCAGCGAGCAAAGAGAGAATCTATTTCATACTAGATGCATGGTAAATGGTAAGATCTGTTGTGTTGTAATTGATGGTGGGAGCTGTACAAATGTGGCAAGCATCACAATGGTGGAGAAATTGGGACTTACAACATCCAAACATCCTCACCCATACCGATTGCAGTGGCTCAATGACAGCGGCGACATCAAAGTTAACAAGCAAAGTATCAGTACCGTTTACAATTGGGAAGTATGTTGATGAGATCCTTTGTGATGTAGTTCCTATGCAGGCAGGTCATTTACTACTTGGGAGACCTTGGCAGTTCGATCGGCGAGTAAAACACGACGGTTTTACTAATGAGTACTCTTTTGTTCACAATCAAAGAAAAGTTACCTTGTGTCCTATGTCACCAAAACAGGTGCATGAGGATCAAATACACTTACAGAGAGATCATGAAAAGAAAACAAAAGAGAGAGAAAAAAAGAAAGGAGAAGAGAGAAAAACAAATATTTTTGCAAAAAGGAGTGATGTAAGGCGAGCTTTGGATTCTAAAAGGCCAATGATTGTACTTCGGTATAGGGAGGCACTTTTGAATACTAACGCTAATAAAACTTCATTGCCTAGTGTTATTTCTACTCTTTTGCAGGATTATCATGATGTATTTCCCGAGGAGCTTCCCCAAGGATTACCACCAATTCGGGGAATTGAACATCAAATTGACTTTGTCCCCGGCGCGACCATTCCAAATCGCCCGGCATACCGAAGCAACCCCGAGGAAACAAAGGAATTGCAAAGGCAAGTTGACGAGCTAATGGACAAGGGGTTCGTGAGAGAAAGCATGAGTCCATGTGCGGTTCCAGTTATTTTAGTACCTAAGAAAGATGGGAAGTGGCGCATGTGCATTGATTGCCGAGCGGTAAATAACATCACGGTAAAGTATCGGCATCCCATTCCTAGGTTAGATGATATGTTAGATGAATTGCATGGATCTTGTGTGTTTTCTAAAATAGATTTAAAGAGTGGTTATCATCAAATTAGAATGCATGAGGGTGACGAATGGAAAACTGCTTTTAAAAACAAAATATGGATTATACGAGTGGTTAGTCTTACCCTTTGGTTTAACTAATGCTCCTAGCACATTCATGAGATTAATGAACCATGTTTTGCGATCCTTCATTGGAAAATTTGTAGTTGTCTATTTTGATGATATCTTGATCTACAGTAAAGATTTAGGAGAGCATGCATTGCATATAAAATCTGTCCTAGAAGTGTTTCGAAAAGAAAAATTGTTTGCTAATATGGACAAATATGCACATTTTGTACGGATCGAGTTGTGTTCCTTGGCTTTGTTGTTAGTGCACAGGGAGTACAGGTTGACGAAGAAAAGGTACGTGCAATCCAAGAATGGCCAACTCCTACGAATGTCAGTCAAGTTCGTAGCTTCCATGGGCTCGCAAGTTTCTATAGACGGTTTGTAAGGAACTTCAGCGAAGTCACAGCACCACTCACTGAAGTAATCAAAAAGAGTGTAGGATTCAAGTGGGGTGATGCACAGGAAAAAGCGTTTAATTTGATTAAAGAAAAATTAACTAACGCTCCTTTACTTGTATTGCCTAATTTCACTAAGACCTTTGAAATTGAATGTGATGCTTCAGGATTAGGCATTGGAGCTGTGTTAATGCAAGAAGGAAAGCCAGTGGCATATTTCAGTGAAAAATTGAGTGGATCAGCTTTGAACTATCCTACCTATGACAAGGAGTTATATGCTTTGGTTCGATCATTGGAAACTTGGCAACATTACCTGTGGCCTAAGGAATTTGTGATTCACACGGATCATGAATCATTGAAATATTTGAAAGGCCAACACAAGTTGAACAAGAGACATGCACGATGGATGGAGTTCATCGAGACATTTCCATACGTCATTCGCTATAAGCAAGGTAAGGAAAATGTCGTGGCCGATGCTCTTTCGCGAAGGTATGTGTTGTTAAATACTCTTGACACAAAATTACTTGGTTTTGAACAAATCAAAGAATTATATGATAATGACCATGATTTTTGTGAAGAGTTTAAAAATTGTGAAAAGAATGTTGTAGGTAAATACTTCAAGATGGATGGATTCTTGTTTCGTGAGAATCGATTATGTATACCTGCATGTTCTTTGCGTGAGTTATTGGTTCGAGAGTCACATGGGGGTGGTTTGATGGGACATTTTGGCGTTGATAAGACCTTATCTGTGATAAAAGAACATTTCTATTGGCCCCATATGAAACGAGATGTAGAAAGAATTTGTGATAGATGCATTACATGTCGTCAAGCTAAATCTCGTGTTCAACCCCATGGGTTATACACACCATTGCCTATTTCGAGTGAACCTTGGATTGATTTGTCTATGGACTTTGTATTGGGTTTACCTAGATCTAAGCATGGTCATGATTCTATATTTGTAGTCGTGGATAGATTTTCAAAAATGGCACATTTTATCCCATGCCACAAAGCTGATGATGCATCCCATGTTGCTGATTTATTCTTTAGAGACATTGTACGTTTGCATGGCATGCCCCGAACAATTGTTTCGGATAGAGATGCTAAGTTCTTAAGCTATTTTTGGAAAACTTTGTGGTGTAAACTAGGAACTAAACTGCTGTTTTCAACTACTTGTCATCCACAAACTGACGGCCAAACGGAAGTAGTTAATAGAACTCTATCTGCTTTATTGAGGGCTATCATTAAAAAGAATATTAAGCTTTGGGAAGAGTGTCTACCACATGTTGAGTTTGCTTATAATAGGTCTGTTCACTCTGCTACTAAATTCTCACCTTTTGAAATTGTGTATGGCTTTAATCCTTTAACACCCTTGGATTTGTCACCATTACCTGTTTCCGAATATACTAAACATGGATGGCAAAAACAAAGCTGATTTTGTTAAGCAGATACATGAGAAGACAAGACTCAACATTGAGAAGAGGACGGATCAATATGCCAAACAGGCCAACAAGGGTCGGCGTCAAGTAATCTTCGAACCCGGGGATTGGGTATGGCTACACATGCGTAAGGAAAGATTTCCTGCTCAAAGGCGTTCGAAATTACTTCCAAGAGGAGATGGACCATTTCAAGTGCTTGAACGCATTAACAACAATGCTTACAAATTGGACTTACCCGGTGAGTATAATGTTAGTGCAACTTTCAATGTTTCTGATCTAAGCCCGTTTGACGTAGGTGAAGATTTGAGGACAAATCATTTTCAAGAGGAGAGGTATGATGAGGGCATCCTTAGCTCACAAGCCCTTGACAAAACACAAGTGGATCCATTGCATATGCCACTTGGACCCATTACGAGAACACGAGTTAAACGCTTCAAAGAAGGACTTAACGGGATGATTCATAAATTATGGACTGAGGTTGGATCGAGCATAGAGGTTATAGAGACGGGTTACAAGCACGCGAAGTTCATAAACACATTGGAAGCAAGCATACCCGAACCGACACAAAAGAATCAGCATTTCCGCACTTTTGGACTAGTTTGACATCAGTTCATATTTTGGCCATAACTTGAGGTTATAGAGACGGGTTACAAGCACGCGAAGTTCATAAACACATTGGAAGCAAGCATACCCGAACCGACACAAAAGAATCAGCATTTCCGCACTTTTGGACTAGTTTGACATCAGTTCATATTTTGGCCATAACTTGAGTTTCCAAACTCCAAATGAGGTGATTCAAAAGCCTAAATTTGCCTACACTTCTAGGGCTACAACTTTCATGCTTTGCCCAAGTCCAAATTTGGTGGTTTTCAAATGCAAAAATAGCTTGCAATGTGCTGATCATTAGTTGTCAGATTTGGACTTTTTAGCACATCACATGGACATGTTTTTGGGGTGATAAACTCTTTGGATGGCTGATGCATGTGATGTGATTAGTTGTTAGATCTTGACTTATGGTGATGGGTTAGCACACCATGAGTTCCTATAAATACCAAGTGATGTTTAGGCTTGTACAACCAACTTCATACCAATTTCCAGCATTATCAATATTATTGTGAGTTTGTTTCTCTACTTGTGGTTCTTTGAGAATTCCTAAGTGTTCCTTAGTTCTTCTTTGAGATTCATAATTGACTTATCATACAACCAATCATAGTTGTGTGTGGCGTCTTCTACCGCATCAATCGTCGATTGTACCGAGGTTACCGCTTCAATATAAGCGAGGGGTCGAGGTGTCGTTGGTGTTCACCCTACGCAAATTTCCTAAGCAAGCAATTGTACCAAGATTACCGTCTACATATAGGCGAGGGGTTAAGGTGTTGCAAGCTATCCATCCTATCAACTTGTTAGAAACGATCCGGGCGACGACCACCTCACGCAAGCGTGCCGTGGAGTCTATCACGACCAGTATGGGTGGATAGAGGGGAGAGGGGCGACTGCCGCAGAAGAAATCGAGCCGAAAAAATGTTGCCGGAAAGTGGCCCACGCGCCGGCGCGTGGCGTCGGCGGTTGGGCGCGTGGGTGGCGCGTGGGGGCGCGTGCGGCGGCGACTTGGCGACCGGAAAGCTCTGGGTTGGTCGCCTGGCTATGGGTACTCCAATTATGGTATCAATTTTAGTGTATGTAATTGTTCAAACTAGTTTCCAAATAGAAACACGTAACAGTGGCGAGCGGAAGAGAAAGCAGAGGAAAAAAAAATTCCTATACTGGATATGGCTCTGATACCATGTTAAACTGTAGAAATTCTATACACTTAATTGTGATTTACATGTTACAAGAAGTCTCTAATTTATACAAGTGTTTTGGAGCTAGTTGGAGCTAGTGGAGGAGGAAAACAGGATCCTTGTTTTCCTCAGTGGAGATACATAACAACACACACATATACACAGCACACACAACACCTTCTAACAAAAATGATTTATGACAAATATACTTCAATGTAGAAACAATCATGTGAAGCCATATGGTTAAATGAAACTTATGTGACATGAGATTAAGATTGACATAAAAGATGTGTCTCCATTAAGTAAATAACTTTCTGTGCCTATGCACATATAAAGACGGTAGCCATGTCTCAATTTCCTATAACTGCAAAAAAGTATGTCTAAGTCCTCTAGAGCCTGTAATTAAGTTCTCAAGCTGTGCGATGAATAATGAACTACTAACTATCACCCACGGTGCTATAGAAGATATTTATACATCTTTGAAAACAGATTATTACCAGACAGTTATTTGTTTAAATATTGTATCTTAATGTTCAACTTACAAGCTAAATGTGACAAAGTCCAACAAAGAGCAATTTTTATATTTTATTCACATAATACTCATATTTGTTAAATAATAATTATGGCATAAAGAATATTCACCTTGAATTTTTATATAATATCAACTGCTTCAAATGATAGCTTAATATATTTAGACCAAATCATCACAAGATAAATAATTTCTAATAATAATAGACAAAATCACCAGATTCTCATCTTTTCATGGACACCACAGTATCAGTTACCGTACATTTTCAAGAGATAAAGATGTTGCCACTTTGTCCATACATGTCTTGGAAGCCTTCACGCCAGGACCTTCAATTGATAAGGTATAACAGATAAGCAACTATATATCATTGACATAAACTGTGGTGTTATAACCAGATGCCAAAATACACATACCTGTATAAGGAACTCCTTGAGCCTCCAATAAAGACTGAAGTGTACCATCTTCGCCAATGCCTCCATGAACTGCCCATAAAATTGGATGAACAGTAGTTCTTAGAAATGCACTAACTTTGGGCCATTTATCTGTTCAGGATGTCTTCCAACTACGCGTAATTAGTATGCCAAAACCCACCACACTCTACCAGTCAATGCCATGCCTATTGTTAGTTATTTTTGATTAACATATTAAGTTGAAACAGATATGCCTTGACAATCCCATGGATTCAGACAACAAAGAACAATAGCATATGCGTAGAGACTTAGCATGAATTGAGTTCTGTACTAAGATGCTATTGAGTGCTATAGTGGGATGATACTGAATTTATGAGATTTTGAAAGTTAAGTAAATCTTGTAAATTCTTCCAAGTATACCTATCAAAGTTTACTACTCTCAAGCAGACTAATATTTCATATAGTTACTGCTTAGTGCTTTCAGCTCCAAATGGTGTAGTTAGTTTGCGAGCTTTAATTGCTGGATGAAATAATATAGCAAAACTTGCACGTTTCCTTCTTATTAAGGAGCATTAACACTCACCTACTTCGAAACAATGATGAAAGTGGTTTTTTCTTAAATGTATTTTCAAGAACTTTATGAGATTTAAAATATGATGAATGCTCATTACCCCATTAGGCCATTATTCATACACTAAAATCCAGTGTAAAAATTTATTTATAAAAAAAAAAAGAAGAAGCCGGAATTCACCAAATACAAACTATCAAAATTACATATTTAGTTCAGGATCTATTAACAGAGCCACTGAAAACCTAAAGAAGTATCAAAGATTAGAAAATTATGTCTGGGACTTTTTTTCTATTTATTTTTTGAGGAAATGTAAGAGAGTTGAACCTGCAATGAAAACTGTTGCTTGAACTTCCTTGGCTAGCTTTATCCACTCTTCTAGTGAAAATCTCCTAGGTGGTTCATCAGATAGGTCGAACCCTGTGAACCAACTGTGTTTCTTCAAGCCTTCCATGAGATCATCCATGACTTGTTTACGCAGGAGAGATGTTAATGCAGCCCTAGAAGGTTCAATTGCCTCTATGCATGCATCAAGAACTTCTTCGGTAGTATGTCTCAGTACAAGAGAGTAACTGTACCCAAAGATATAGATCAGAGGGTATAATAGCAGCATTAAAGACAAGAATGGCCACAACCACTGATCAATATAAGATCATACAATTACTAAAGTGAGTTAATACTTAATAGTATACCTATTAGAAGCCTTCACCAATATACGTATACTGCACATTTCATTTTATTTGCTTGATGTCATTTAAAAACACATTATTCCTCCATGGCCCTCTTAGTAACAAAACAATTTGAGATGCAGAATTCAAACGGGAAAAAGAGATGAGTTTAAATTATGTAAATGCAACTATGGAATTTGAAAAATGTCAGCAAGTAACTTTTAATACACTGAAGCTGCTTAAACATGACTCCTACGTTCCACTACCCGATCACGCTAGCATGATTTGTGCTTGGGGTAGGGGTTGAGGTACGTAGGTTTACATCATGAGGATACCTTGCTATTTACAATAAATAACTTATCTCAGCATTCTAGACCACCTCTTAATTGACAATTCTGTTAAAGATATTAATAATAGTCCATCACTAACCCAATATAATAGATGAGTGCTAGTAAGAAAACATATTTACCTAATGGGTAGCAGAATGCCCATAGTAGTTTAGAAATTCAGCATTTGACACGTTTACCACTGTACACCATTTTCCTATCAAATTTACTATGCTTACACTATATATTAATGAAGAGACCGTGCCAAGTCCACCTTAATTATTTTAATCTTCATCTCGGGAAAAGAGGGGCGCGCAGGGGGGGGGGGGGGGTTTTTGGGGAAGCAACCTTATCCCAACAGGCTATTGTAGCTGATTTAACACATTTTTAGTAAATAACGTATAATGGTCGGTTGCAACATAGTCCACAATCAGTTCAATACCAAAGAGAAATTAGATAGGAAAATATCGTCTTAATCATAGACATCAGAATTGCAGAAACAATATTTTCCATAGCAGCATCACTCTCACAACTACAACAGCATAATCTGTCCAGAAACACCATTACTACCATATCCATTATCCTATCCCTAGCTAAGCAGGAGTAGAAATTAAAAGATGCCTTAATGGAAACTCTTTAACTGCCCACCAGCTTCTGTAGAAGATCTTCATTAAGTGCCACATTTTCTTAATATCAAGAAATCACTTTGAATTGCGAGGTGTATAATATTTTTGAGGTGAATTAGAAAGCGCTTGAAATAAGCGGAACATGACAAAGGACATGGCCTTTGAAAGGAGTTAGTGGAGCTGTGCAACCAACATACTGGAGGCCGAGAAGGTGGTCAACAGCTCATTGCTCCACCTTTTTTCTTTCCCTCTATTTCTCTCTTTCCTTTTCTTTCAGTCCATATTCCTATTAATTTATTTTATCTATTCTTTTCTTCTTTTTAGCTGTTTTATCTTTTCATTTTTCTCCTTGCCTAACTATTTTTAGTCTTACATTTGGGATTAAATTTCAGCTTAACCTTACTAGTTGAGCTAGTTTAGGATAAAACTCTTTGTTGAGTTGAGTTCCGCAAGCTCGTATCACCATGATATTAGGACATTATACATGAACAGAATAAGAAGTTCAGACAAACTTTAAAATTTTAACTGTATATGATAATAGAATAAATTCATATGACTTTTCCTTCCTAAAAAATATACAATAACATGATTTCCAATGGTAAGGAGGCTGAAATGTTAAACTAGCCAGGCCGAGCGACTTTCCGAATATTTATAGCCTAAGCAGCCACCGCCCAAGTCCAATCCAGTCATATTTAAAACACTGTTCCTATATAATAGCCAAACTAGTATGACTTTTCAAAATGACCAGAACTATTGAACAAAAACAAATAGGAAACTTACATTCAAATAATCTCTAGAAGAGGAAATAAACAAGTCAATTGAAAAATAACATTCTGAAGGAATGTTATGTACTACATATGAATAATTTGGTAGAATTCATGGAGCCATAGGCAGGCAGTTCATATGACACCAATATTCATATAAAGTAGTGGGTTGCAAAACATGTACAGAAATATAATAGCCACACTTACGGCAGAGACCAAACTGTTGTAGAGCTCAGATCCATTTTATTGTTATCAGAGTTTGTATTGGACGAAGGGGCCAGCAGACACGGAGTTACTTCAAGCTGTACCCAACCAGATTCTGTGTTATAAATATAAAAATTGCATCCTGAACTATTATTGAGAACACTTTTCCAAGTAACCAAAGTCAAATTTACTAAATAATAAAAACTGTACTTAATGGGCTACTAAAAGTATAACAGACAATTTTGTAAATAAGTGAAGTTCAACAAATACATTTCACAAATAGGCAATCCAAGGTTTCTGAATTGAAGAGTAACTCTATTAGATTATACTCCCTCCGTCCAGAAACTAGAGTCCTATTTGACTTGATCACTTTTTTACAAATGTTAAGGTTTGCCTAGAATACACTTAGAGATATTATTTCAATGATTTTTTTTTTAGTATTTTATTTATGAGATATAAGAAGCAGCAATGTCAGTAGCAATGGAATTTAGCAAAACTTAAATGTATTCTAAGGTTAAAAAACTTCCAGGTGACGAAAATCAGATAAAAGAAATGTATGCAACAACTATTACCAATATGAGGTGCTGAAGTATTATCGTCTTAAAACGGTTGGACTTTAATTTGAAGTCTTCTAAAACATGTATAGTGAAGTGAATGAATACATTATACATATAAGAGCTCTGTTGTTTTAAATAAGTAAAGGCTTTAGTAAAGTGAATGAAGCTAGAAAATCACTGACTTCAGCAAATATTTTTAATCTTACACTAAGTTGCCCAAAACTCCATCGAATGACCAAGTAGTCACCACCTATTAGCATCTAGCTATATACACCATCAAGCATTACTTTTGAAAATCTTACAAGCTTTCATAGATGTTGAGAAATATAAAACTTAAACCTAAAATCTTATAGCATTAAACATTTTATTAAATGTGGGGCGCAGATCTTTTAAAACTTCCCAAAAACACATTTCAAGACATTTATATATTAATCATATAGTTGAAAATATTACACACACACACATATATATATAAATGTGCTTTTGATGCACCTAAAGATGCATGTCGTACACATTCAAAATTTAGGTGAAAACTAGCCTTAGAGGAAGGTAGTATATAACTATTCTTACTAATAAAAAATACATTTGTTGGAAACTCCATAGCCCTAGAGCTCCTGGATGAAGTTAAAGAAAACTACCAGAAAGAGATGAAGATAATAGCACCAGCACTGTAGTTAAGAGATAAAGTTTCCTAAGCATGAACACTTACATCAACAGATGCTCGCAAATTGAGCCAAACATTAGTTCCACTCATAAGAGATACTTGACGTTCAGAAGTGTTTCCGCCAAAGATAACAAAAGCTTTCTGAACACTTTCATGTCCTGTGAGTGCTTCAGTTTGTTGAGGAGAGATTCTTCTACTTGAGGGACTAGATACACTAATAAATGGAGCAAGACTGGAATACCGCAAGCACGCACGTTGGATGATGGCCCGGAGAATATTAGAGTGCGAAAATCCAACCTAGCATAAAAAGGGATATACTTGACATGCAATATAGGCAAGATGAAGGATACAAGTAATCAAGAAAAGGATGAACGCATGTATACAGCATTAAACTAAATTTACTGTTCCATTATCCATTATTAACTAAGAAAAATTGAAGCTTGAGAAAATGCATGCAAAATGAACACAATCTTGTTGCAAAATTAAGAGCTTCAAAATTTATAAAACAAAATTAAAAATTATCCCCATTTAATGTAAATGTGAAATTTTTATAAAATCTGAAGAACCCTTGTGGAATAATTGTCAGACTTAATGAACTTAAAAAAGAGGGAAAAAATACTACGTAGTTTTTAAACTATGCCCATCCATACTTGATACCCTCAATTGATATGTGCACAATTATCAAAGCCCTTTTAAAACAAAGATCATGAACCCAATTTTTTTCTTTTTGATAAGATATGGAACCCACAATAATTAAGAAGCCTCTTTGGTTGAAAGGGAAATGACCATTCTAATCAATAAGTTAAAGTGAGTTCCATTATGTTATTTTTAAGTTAGTTCGCTGCTGGTAACTTAAGAAAATATGGAACTACTCTATGGGTCCTTTTACCAGTCTTCATAACACAGTCCCTACAGCTAATATCCATTAAATACATGGTAAGACCTCATATCTATCCTAAAATTCCTCCTCTCAAGTCCATCTTATTCTCTGACAAAGACTCGACCATAGAGCACAGGAACCACTAAAACCAGACAACTACAGTTTAAGCACCACCTAAAGCCAAAACTTTCTTATGGCTCATTTGGATTCAGAGAGTCTTTACATGCTATTTACTCCCCTCATAAACCCAAAAACCCAATATATTTGAAACTTTTTAGCTATGAACCAGGTGATATAAATCCTAATACTCGTTTCTTCTCTGCCATTCATCATTTTTCAGGATAATAACTTATAGAAGAGGTTTTTCCTCATTGTTACAGAACAGCACTCTTTAGCATGTAACTATGTCAGCAGATTACTCTTTTTTTTAAAAAGCATTAAGTCTTTCAAAAATTTAATTTCCCATGCTCACCCACAAGAAGTCAAGGTTATCTTGTAGCATAGTTGTAGCAATAAAGAAGTGAAGAAACAAAAGACCAAACAGCCAAAGTTGTAGATACATTTGAATCAATGTAAATGAAAAATAGCAAAAAGAAATAAAGCTCAAACATGCTAAATATATGTATAGCATGTATATCAAGTTGTTGGGGGAGAACATCAGGTGAACGCAGAAGAAATATATACATCGATTGGTGTAGCATTAATATACTATCATGAAAAAACATCACTCAAAAGAACTATTCCAGTGATTTTCATGACAGAAAATAATAGTAGTCAAGGATACCTTGGAAGCTTGCTGAAAGAGGAAACTAGTTTGCTCCATCCCACTAATCTAAGAGACAAACAAATAAATATCAATGAGATGATGGGGAAGAATACCATCTGTAATTGAACACGAGGAAAATCAGATAGATGTCTCACCAAGTTAATATCAGTAAATATTACTATTCCTGATTCGGTTTTTCCATACTTATTCTCTGAAGAAGACAATGCAAAAGCAGAAGATGGCAAAAACCAACCATCAATCCTAGCAAAATCTCGTAAGCCAAGGCGTTTGAATAATATAGATGCTCCTTCACGGATATTCTGAATTACATCTATAGGGAAACGAGGAGGAGTGTGATAAGCAACCTGCAAAGCGTGCAAGATAAGAAACCTGTCAAGCATGAACAAGAAAAACAATAGCATTCCATTGTCTCCTCACCATCTATATGAAACAGCTACAGAGCTAGCTAGCATGCAAGTAGTTGATACTGGGTTTACAACTGAACTGAGCTGAGCTCATCATGTTCAGGCCTGCCTCATTTAGAAAAAGTGCTTAGAAAGTGAGTTTGGCCTCAGCTCATCTAAATAATGAAAAAATTCAGAGCTGAACTTGCTACCAGATACCTCACAAGCTAGTTTAGAAAAAATTAAAAGAAACCAAAATATAAATAAATAAATAAGATCGCATAAATGGCATAAAACTATTAGCATAACTTTTCTTGCATAAAAGCTTAACAAAACTACATGTATGTAATAAATTTTAATAATAAATTAAGCCAAACGTAATAGAAGTTCAATAAGTTACATCATATGTTCAACAAGTTAGATCCGAGCTAATCGGGAAAACCTCAAGCTTGTTCATGCTTAGCTCATTTAGAACACGAACCTAATAATTGAGCTTGTGCTCGACACTTTACATAGTGAATGAGACAGAGCTGATTCATTATGAAACCCAACCCTGACTTGTTTGTAAGCAATTTGGTTCATTTGTAGACCAAGAAGAAGGAATGCATGAGCCACAGAAGAACGATGTAGCAACCAAAATATTGTTACGATGTAGTTTAAACACACACTACCATACCTGCTGTGTGGGAAGATATTTTCTTCTGTAGTTGAATATCGCGTCCTTCTCATTTACATCAACACTGCCATGGGATTGAAGTTCGACCTGGTCATTGGTCACAGCAAATAAAAAAGAAAGCATTCCATTAGGTTGCATAAATACATGAAGTACCCAGATATTTTATGCTAGGCGAACGCATTATAAACTGAAATATGAAATTTGATGTACCTCCGTTGGCAATAGTACGACAGGTTGACAATCAAAACCAGACCCCACATCAAGAACAATGGCTGTAAACTCACTCCCACCCTCAAGAAATATTTCAACAATAACTTTATCGTCAATTCCCTGCATACCATAGTTCATAAGATACATTCAATGCAAACTCAGTTTTCAATTTTGTTAGGATGCAGGAAATTCCTCTCACCTTGCATAAAAATAGAACAGGTCTTTGTTTCAAATTGCTATATATTTTTCTGAATATTCTAACTTTTTAAACCAAAATTTATAATGAGCTCCATATTGTTGATCCAATTTAAAATAAATGTAATCATACCCTCTATTCAGTTTCTGGCCAATTTTATCTTGGAAAACAGGGTTGCGTCTCAAAGTCAATTCTGTTTTTTAACCCCCCACCAACTAAAAAGAAAACAAATGATAACCAAAAAACAAACAAAGGAAAAATAAGTACCTCTGAAATAATCCCACTGGCCTTCTTCAGAGAATCAGTTACACCATATGCAACTGTAACTCCAATGCTTGACCCTGCTCTGGTTGGTTTCACCTGCAATCACATATCATAAGCCTGGAATGTTAAAGAGGCTTGACGAAATATTTCACCATCAGTTTTGATTGATAAAAAAATACAAGAAAATAATCCTTACCACAACTTTCCCTGTATCTGGGTTCAGTTGGTTTCTTGCAAACCACTTTAATAAACCGAATTCATCAAATTCACTTCCCTAAAAGTCATTTTTTGAAGGCAACAGCAGAAAAAATTTAAAGTCATTGAATCTCAGAGCAGAATTAATGGAAATCAGAATCTCATTAACCAAAATTTTCACAAAAGCAGAAACGGGAGATAGCACCGTACTGAATTGCCATTTAGGAACTTAAAAGAAGTACAGATAAAACCAAAACCAACATTTGGAATCAACAAATAGTATTTGGATCAATACCTTTATAGAGTGATGGAAACTAGTATATTAAAATACATATTGACGCTAAAGTTTAAATTGATGCAGTATATACTGAAGTTTTAGGGATGTTGAACAAACATGACAAAAGTAGACCAAATATTTTCATGGAGTATTAATTTTCAAAGATCAGAAACCAGAAAGCTTCAATAAAATCGCTTCATCAGATCCAAGCATGAGAACTGCTGCTTAAGGTGATTGATGAATATCAACAAACAACAGAGATTTTCTTATAAAAAAATGAAGGTCCATTTTGCAACCTAAGAAAGGGAATGGTAGATAATATTTATTTTTAAATAAATAGGGTGTACACAAAAGTTAGAACTATACAACTATAACATTTGTGTCCCACTCTGGTATCTCATAGAATAGCATAATATCATTCTTTGTTATGTTTGATACCCTTTGCTGTGAATATTTACACATATTCAGCCTTGAGCTCAGCAAACTCTCAAAATAACAAATAAACGAAAACAAACAAAACACACACACACACAGACATACAAAAAAAACACAAAAAAATAAATAAATAAATAATCATTCACAATCAGAAACTAAGGAAAAAGCAGCAGCAACAAAGTAGGGCAAGTTAACAACATAGAAACTGATATAGGACAACCTGTAGTGGGAAACTAGGTACTGTAATGAATCCTTCTCTGTGGAGCTCCAAGGAGGCATCATACTGCCAAAAATATAAATAATAAAAAAAATCAATACCAGATTATCAAGGTTATGTAATCTATCAAGTTTAGACTTTAGATGTAATATATATATACATGTATCTCCAGACAGGTGCATGGTTTATTTTGTATACATAAAATTCAAAATTAATAGCAGAAATAGGCGGATCATCTACCAGAATATAGAACTTTTTATGCCTTTATGATTGTCTTTCTTATCTTGTCTTCAAAATATCCAAGACCTTGGCTTCAAATATATAACTTTGTGGGAGAATATAAAAAAATAACAAAAGAGTATATTACCTTGTCAAATGCTTTACGACATTCATTCGATTGTGTGCCAACAAACGGAACCTTTGATTTTTCCAGTAGCTCCTGAAAAGTCGATCAAATGCAGATACATCATGCAAACTATGATTACTTTCATGCTTAAATTATTTTTGAAGAAGGCATAATGTTTTAGGGTGTTGACCTGAATGCCACCATCCTCGCCAAAACGACCATGTATAACAGGAAAAACTATGTCCACAGAGGCAGCAAGGTGTTCCATAAAGTCAGACAAAGACTGGAAACCTTGGGCAAGGCTGCAAGGAATAAAATAACCATATTTAAAATCTTATTCACAAATAGCAGAGTTGATAATGAAATTCATGCATCATCTCACCTTTCAAGTTTGAAATCAAAATCTGCAGGAGTGTTGGAGTACACCTGTAAGTAAGTTCAAACTTCAGTTAATGACTTATATTGTAAGAGTTATGACTCAATTCACCATTTTCAGCATATACGACACCATTAGATTGACGCTGAAAGTCTGAAGCCTAAGCATCTTGACCAGCAAACAATTTGGTTAAAAGTTTAGACACAAGGAACTTTTAAAATGGTTTCCCACATGAACCGTATAGTGTTCATGAACAGTATAGTTTTACTGAATTTGAAACTTACTTAACTTCCCCGTGACTGAGAAATAGGATGGCAATCGATCAACAATTTTAGTTATTTTCTCTAATATAACCTACCACAAACCAGATATGACATGACTATATACGAGTTTTATAGAGGAGGAATTTCATGGTAATTAATACGAAGACTGTTAAGGATATGGGGCGGGATTTCAAGGCCGAAAACATCTTCATTTTTTGATTAAGTATAAAATGGACAGAAGACCTGAAAAGATGATATCACAAGTACGCCTATGCTTAGAAGATGCTATATCGTGGACTACAAGCACCAAAAAACAATTTTGAACTTACCCCAGCAAACGCCAAGGCATTCAAATTAAACCATAACCAGATAACCCCAAGTAACGAATTTGTAATTGTGTATGCTAAGGACAGTAAAGTGAGAAATTAAAAGTGCATTGCATACCAACCTGTGCGGGTGATATTGCAAATGAATTGAGATTGGAATCAATGTAATAGCAGCTTACATGCAAATCATCCCCCTGTTAACAAAAAGTGAATCAGCTGGCTATCAGCTTATCCGTAATACATGACATTACATATTCAATATTAATTCCTGACATTCGAAGTCAATCCTCATACATCAACATTCACAAACTTAATACTGAATTGACTATATTCTCTCTTTTTAAACACTACAGTCAATTCAGTGTCACTACAGTTGACAGTGTTAACTCAAAAAACAGAAATGATGAGCGTTGCAATTTTTAAGAAACCACTTGTGATAATTGGGTGGTTTCTAAACAAGTGGTAACATGCAACAACCTATAAACCACAAGAAGTAACTTTTTAATATTATTGATTTTATTTGTACTATCCAAACAAAAAAAAAAAGTCACAATAGTCCGTTCAGTCTTGTAGACGTACTAAAATAAAATTTAATTTTGGTAGTTCCTACACCTACACGGATACCTGAATATGATCGAGAACTGATCGGGCAGAATTGAGAGAAATCCCACGCTCGGCAGAGGGGCCTCCACAAATAACACCAACTCTAAGAACTCTATTTGGGTTTCTCCTACTCCTCTCACCACCTTCGTCAACAATTCGATCATCCACCACCTGAATGCTCGCTCGATGAATTTGAATTGTTCCACTACGTCGTTTGAGAGCACTCTTGGCTGAAGCTGTAAACGGAAAAGTAGCAATACATCGGCGAGCAGAGAATAACGTCCCCTGCGAGGAGGCTCTGCTGCGACGGAGAGTGAGATTTGGATGGCATGAAAGAGAAGAAGAAGAAGAAGAAGAAGCCATTGAAGGAGGTTTAGGGTATGTAAGGAGAGAGACAGAGAGAAAAATGAGAAGTGAAGTGAAGTGAAGTGAGCAATCCAATTCCATGGAAAGGAGAGTGTTATTATTAAAACCGGAACGGGACTCGGACGGCAGAAGCAGAGTATAATATAATTTGCCTCTTCATCACTGTCTTTTGCTACCGTTGTCTTTTTCCTAGGAGTGTTCAATTTCAGGTTCAAAATTTTGTTTTTGTTTCTACTTTATAAAATAATTTTTAAAAATGAGTATTTAACATTTAAAATTTATTTTAAATAAAATATATATTATCTACGTATATTTTTTAATTATGCCACTCAAAATAGAATGGATGGAGTGGTATAATAATCACTAGTAAGAGGAAAAAATGATTACAAGAGAAGAATGGAGGTAATAAATGTACTTTTTGTTTCAATATTTGTGTTCCACATTAATATTATAATAGACCGAATTTAAATTTATAATAAAATATTTTTTTTATTTCAAAATATAAGATTAATCTTTAAAATGTTTTAAGTTTACTTATTTAAAATTAATATTAGTATTATACTTCCTCCGTCCCAAATTAATTGCTTTTTTAGGACTTTTTTAAGTCAAATTGACTATTTTTAAAATTAATAATTAAGCATATATAAATATATTTCTAAAATTATAAAAATTAAAATTAGTAATAAATTGTATAAACTTTCTTTTGGTTATAATATCTTCACCTATGTGTTAGCAAAAATAGTAAAAAAATTAGTTTTAAAAATAGTCAATTTGACTTTAAAAAGTCCTAGAAATGCAATTAATTTGGGACGGAGTGATATTTTGAAAACGTATGGTGTAATTGATAAACATGAATACCATTTATTTATCTTTTTACAATCCTTCTGTTGATCAGTGAGTGGTGACTTATAATTTGTAGTAATAGACGGGCGTTAGGGGTGACAATATTGTCTTGTTTGGTGAATTTATGTCGCGTGAGATCATAAATATTGTGTTAAATAAGTCAACATTAACTCCTGATCTATTTAAATAATCGTGTCAAGATACTTAACACTAACTATAACTTGTTTATTGATAGTGTTAAAACTCTTTTAACCTTTTAGTATATAAATTAAAATTTTAAAATTAAAAAATACAATGTCATTTACTTATTTATTGAACAATAATTATATTTATTCATTACGATAATATATATTTAACAAAATACAAGATAAAATGTTTAGAAAAGTAATTAAAAAAGCAAAAAATTCAATACTTAAGGCAAATTATAACTTCATATCAAATTTAATTTTTAATGATTTTAAATAAATATGTCTAATCGTGTTAAACTTGTTAACCAATTCTCTGTTTATGACACAAAAACTGTTTATACTCAACACTAACCCTCTTATTTTATGTCGTGTTCCCGTGTCGTGTTAAAAATTGCCGTCTCTACTCATAGCTACCTTTTAACAAGTACGAAATTTAATCGAGTTATTGAGGAGTCAATTACTTGGCGTTTTGCTTAACAAAAGCTTTGACTTGAAATTAGTTCAGAGAGAGAACTCTAGAGTCTAGAGTAAAACATAATGAATCCAAGTTTCGGTTGGAGAAATTATTCCCGGGTAAATCTAAACCATAATGGGCTCCTTTACGTATTGTAGTATTATGCAAGAAGCAAAATAAATGAAAATTGAGCTCCTGCTCCCTTCGCCGATCTCTATAAAAAAGACTGCTCGCTCAGCCGCTATTGTTTTCATATTGAGCTGGATTATTGAGCTCTGCCGGCCGGTTACTTGGACCAAATTATATACCCTTTTACTTGACTTCTGTCAGCACATTATCATAGGAAGTGGGAACTATAACAAGACTACAGAAAATAAAACAAACCAACCACTTCGTTTATTCTTTATATTTTTTATGGTCAAACCAGCTGCTTCAACAAGGAGATTGTATTTGATAAAATTTCAATCTACTAAAGACAGACATAAAGACAAGAAAGATTATCAAGTTTTGGAATTAGATATGTTGAGTTTTTCAAGTGACTAAAATAATCGTAGTGTCCACTAGGCTTTTATGTTTTTAGCACTAGTATTGTCCTGTTACATTTCTTTTAGTGCTTTTGTCATTGCAAAACCAATAATTTATGACTTCTTTTAAGCTTTATTTTCATAGATTTCTTCCTTTTAGAAATGAAAAAAAAAAATAATAATTAAGAATGCAATTACAATTATCTATAGCTTTAGTTCTTGCACAACTCACCAATCCAAGAGGAACAAAATAAAATTAAACCTATTGTCGCTAATCACCATGCAACTAGTAGATACAAATCAAAAGTTAGTAATTATTACAAGGAAAGAATGAATATATCGGCATATCAGGTGAGATCATCCTCCTCCAGCTCTTTGGCCTTCAAAGTGTCCTTCACTCTCAAGAGAAGGGTGGTCTTCCAAGCATCCTGCAAACCAGGGAGCTAAATTCACATGGAACTTGGGCAAATAAACAAGTCTTCGCAGAAAACTCAATCAGTTCATAAATGTGAACTACTGTAAATAGGCATTGGCCAATATTAGTTTTTAGAATTAACTGTTTAAGCTACAGTAGTCTGCCTCCCTGTATGTGGGGGGGGGGGGGTTCAACATTCTGTTTCAATCAAATGGACATAATTTTCAACAATTCCTCTGACATTGATGAACAAAACCCACATCAACCACAAGACTGTAAACACAATTGTTATAGTTACTATCAAGCTTAACATCAATGACTACCGAAATGTCATTATGTACAGCATAAACCAAATTCAGTTTTTCTCTTAGTCCTCACAAGTCACAAATCAATCAGACTAACCAATTTCAGAGTTAAAATACCAATATCCATTTTAAGCCCGTCTTTCAAATCAAAGACGGTTGAAAATCTGATTTCAATGAGAGAAATAACATACCAGAGGGGTCATACTATCAAACTCCTTAACAACTTTGGTGAATGTAGCAACATCTTCCTCATCAATTGCAGCAGCCAAGTCCTGAAGATTGAACAACATTTTCATCAGCCAAAACAATGATGACTAGCAAAGGAAATGGCTATGCTGTCAAATAGCTGTCATATATAACATATATTAGACATCAAATAGTCAAAAATGGTGTCGAATTATACACAGATGAGGTGCTACCTTCAATAAATGCATTTAATCTTAACAAAAAGCAGACATGAAGAGACCGTGGAAATAAATGCATGCAAGGCACATATTGTTACAAGGCATGTCCAACTTAGCACAAGCAACCACTTACAGCTAAAAATCTACATTCCCTTGTTCTCGAAAACGTTGGATCCAAGTCCTGCACAAGCAATTAATATTTTTCAAAGACTTCGAGAATCATGTATAGATAGCATATCAGCCTAATTGTTACCATAAAGGGGGGATTGAAGTAGTACCTGATATGTTTCCAGTGCATTGGTTATTGCAACAATATCACCTTTGCAGAGTTGGCAAAGGCCAGCATTTAGAAGATGTCCTCTCACTCCATACTTCAGTAGATTATTGTTGAGCGATTGTCGAGCGATTTCTTCATAAATTGCTATAGCCCTTGGATAACTGAAGATGAAGGCAAACAATGATTTTGTATTATGGTAGGTAAGATGAAGGCAAACAATGTTTGCTCTTATTTGACTTAATCTAAAAGTTACATATGGGGTGCGGGAACAGCTTTTGTATTTCAAGCAAACTATAAGGTTCTAGAAATTATGTTTTGACCATTATGGTAATGGTATTAATAAACTTATTATTATTGCGTATTGATAATTACTTGCGATTAATTCTTTTCTTCTTTCATCACGCACTATGCATCATCTAAATGAACAATACAATGATAAATCAGGGCTGTGATTCATGATGTTTTGCTGATAATATAACTGATGTAACTTGATACCATATTGAGCCAAGAGCTAAACTCATGCTTCATCTGCTTTCAAATGCTAACAACTACAATAGTGAGAACAAATCTAACTGAACTTAACAAGAGATTTTGACCGAAAAAGAAAACCCATTATAATGGTCAAACTTCATGAAGAAAAGAGATGTGTAGCGATATACACACACATTACTGGATGAAGTCACTTACATTCCTAGCTGAGCAGAAAACTGTGCAACTTTCTGTTTGCACTGATTTGCAGAGGTGGTTACTTCTTCACTTTGGAAAAGATCAGCAGACCGCTCGTAATATACAATAGCCTGCTCAATGTTTTTTTCCTGCTCATATAACTCACCAATATCCTGAATGAAACGAGCATCTGTGTTACTCATAAGCTCCAAATTTATGAAGACCAAATACGATAAATAATATTCGTAATATTGACAAATGGAAGTCTAGAAATCAAAACAAAATGAACAGAAAAGATGAGAAAGCTGGACAAAGCAAATCAAAATTTATCAAGGATATAACATCTTGACTTAACCAAACACCAGTGCAGAAGTTACCTTGCTATATCTTGCAGCCATGTTGAGTCTACCAATTTCCAGATACATATTTACTGCCTGATTTAAACATGATATAGCCTCTGCACAGGACTAAACCAACATGAGTAAAAATATATGTAAGAGATGCACATGCATAAACTATAAATCAACACTAAACCCACGTTTATTGTTTGATTTCTTGAAGCAATTTGCAGCATCTACGTAAGCGCTTGCAGCTTCATGCTTGCTATCCAACTACAAATGCAAGGTACACAAACTCATGTTCATGCACTTCTCATGTGATAATATGTCTCATGTGATAGTATTGCTAGCTGTAAAAGTGTATAATATCGAATCACAATTACCTTCAAATAACAGTTTGCTAATTTGATGTTGACTGAACCAGCTCTATCCCCTGTCCAAAGCATATATATATGACATTACGAAACTAAACCACAAAATGTACAACACCATTGCATCTTATTCTAATTAATAAATGAACTCGTGCGGTTATACTCACTTGATAATTATTTTACTTAATTTACACTTTTTATTGGTAACTTATAACCGTCGCTTCCAATAGTTCTGTTGCATTATAATTTTCTTGTTGTTTAATGAAAATTTAAGGGAAAAAAAACATTTTTTATGTCATTGAAAACAGCTTATTGCCTTATTAGTTAAGATGAAATATATAATATGAAACGCCAATTTCTGAATCTGATCATCAACTTTATGGAATCTACGTTTGCGCAAAACATAATACTCCATTTGTTCCACAAAAAATCCCACTTGCCAAATCTTGTCCCAAAAAAGGAGTTTGAAGGCACGTATAAAATGATACCATGCTCTAAGTTTACCATCACAATTTCATTATCGTATCATCATTAATAAACTAAAAACTCCATAAATTTTAAAAATATATATCCTTAAAACTTTTTAAAAAAATTTAAATCGGCACTCTTTTTTGTGGAACAGATTCCAGCAAGATATTATTTCAAAAACTTCAAATTGACAATCGAAACAAAACAGTAATCGTAAAATTGAAATCACTACGTATGAGTTTGAGTATGCAATGATAATGGAGTTGAATAGAGTAGAGTACATGATTTGGCGAGTTTGAAAGAATTAGCGGCTTTTTGGTAGAGATCAGCAGCATCTTCGTGTTTAGAGCCAAAAAGCCCCCAGCCTTTGATCTTCTTCTCCGCCTTTTTCTCGAACCCTTCCGCTTTCGCTATTTGATCCGCCATAAGAGAGCAATCTGCGGAGAAAGATATTATTGCAACTGAATTCACACTTCATACAAGGTGGGTGAAAACCGTGAAACAGTGAAATTTGGCTGACTAGTAAAACACGCGGCCCGGTTGGTTTATCTATCTATTTTTGACGTGTATTTTTGGAAAGGTTAGTCTTGTTCTTACTGCATCCCTTCCAAACTTAAACTCAAAGATACAATTTAATTTTTTAAATCAAACAATAATATACTCCTTCTGTCCTAAATTAATTACTCAGTTTTAACTTTTTAAAATCAAATTGACTATTTTTAGAATAACAATAATGTGTACTTTTTTTTTCATTTTTTAAGAACAGTATTAGCGTAGCATATATAAAAATGAAGCGGTTCTCATTAGCATAACACGTCCAAATTCTCATTAGAGAGTACTCCAACCGAATCATATAATATGAAAAAATAAGAACAACTTTTACATATGTAGGTATAATTAACATATTATGATGATAAATATGTGAAAATAATTCTAGCTACATTATTGATTTGTCAACTAAACGGCAAAAAATATATTCCCTACATCTCATTTTACAAGATAACAAAATTTGACTACTATTTCAATTTTCAGTAATGTTAGAACGTTCGAAAACACATGTATACATTATTTTTCTATATAATTTGAATACAATAAAAATATAGAGAATTGATATTTTTTATAAGAAAATTCAATAGTTCCATAAGGTTATTCTAGTTCTCACATGAATAATAAATAAGACTTATAAGTAAGATCTTATAAAAATATCAAATTTTTTTTGTAAAAATAATAATTCCTCAAATATAACATACGAATATATAAAGAGTTGTAAATAAATATGTTCTTGACACATTTTGAAATACATGTAAAAAAACATTAAAATATTTTGTCACATAAAATGGAATGAAAAGATCAGTATCTCTTTTCTCCAACTACATTCACCCCGGTGTTCAAAGCATCCTTAGGAAAGGAGCTGTCCGCTTCGGCCCAATGTTGAAATCCATTAGCCCAAGCAGTCTTACGAGTTACAAATGACAAGTCCAAGCCTCAAAGCCCATCTCAAAGCTTTTGTATATAAATATTTAGTATTAATCTTAGAATACAAACCCAATAGAAATCACATGCATTCTTTAAACACTGAATTGCTCTTCACTCACTAACCAGAAATAAATAAATAAATTGATCTTTACTCTTCAAACATCAATTACACTATTACGTACCCTCTTATCAGACAAAAAATAAAAATTGAAATAATCTTTAAAAGAAAGAGTAATTAGCAAGTTGAATATTTTGACTGCGTTAGTCTGCGGATTTAGACTATAAGGTCATGTTTATTTGCAAAAATTATAATATCAGAATTATAATATCTGGTTGAATATAGTATTAAATAATCATTTATATTAAGTCATTTTGTAATCCCTAGACAAATAGTCCAAAGTCTAAATTTAAAAACAAACAAGACACTCGAGATTAATAATCATATCTCAAGTATAATCTTTGCAAATAAATATAGTCTAAAACTAAACTATTAATCTCATTAAAAATAATATTATTTAATCACTCCCGATTGAACTTTTAGTCCTATTTAAGAAAGGGATTTATTAGAGAAACTAGAGCGGTGAGTTTTATATAAGAGTCTATTAGTTCTGAATACTAGTCACACTTAGTCTATTGTTAAATTTGAAGGAAATTAAACTAAGGCCATGTTTGTTTGCAAGGATTATAATCCAGGGATTATAATCCATGGGATTATAATCCCAAGATTATTAATCCTAGGATTAAATAGTCCTAGTCACATGTTTGTTTTTTATGGGATTATTCATGGGATAACTTAAAATAATCTCATTGTTATGTTTTAATCCTTCATGATGGGATTATAATACCTAGCTAGACATGGTATTAAATAATCCCTCATCTTAAGCTATTTTATAATCCTTGGACTAATAGTCCCAAGCTCAAATTTAAAAACAAACAAGACACTTGGGATTAATAGTCCTATCCCAAGTGTAATCCTTGCAAACAAACATAGCCTAGGTTTCTTGATTTTCACTGACCGATAGTTAGCTCTCAACTTTCCGGCCGAAAAACATATATAAAAATTAATGCATAAAATTTGAGTGGTTAAAGTATTGAAACCATAACACAGTTGGAGTGCACTTGTTGGTGGGGGCATTTTATTCCAAACCAAGGCAGAAAGTAACTAAACTACTACTAAAATTTGAAATAATATCAAAGGATCAAGTCAGAGTTTCCTATTTAGAAAGTGAGTGATCAATGATCATGTCTCTTTTTTTTCTTCCCTAGATGGGGTATCCGTGGATAGTAATGTCTAATACAAAACTTAGTCTTACTAACATTGATTTGGACACACAAATTCGTATCACATCACATATTTTGTTTTCACATACAATTCTCTGGTGTCTATCACTAATAGTTGATCCATCATAACAAATTTGCACATATGCTTTGAGTTATCATTTCATTGTGACCAAATTTTAAATGTGAAACATGTGAGACTTGGACATATAATTTTTTAGGTCTAATAATTCAATTTCTGATATTTACGTATAAAATTTAGCATTTACGTTAAATTAATATATACAAGTAATAGCTAGCTAGCTAGGTTTTGACACATCACATGAATCATGAAAACCGCGAAACAATTAGGCGGGGAAAAGAAAATATAAGATAATATATATCATACATCGGTGAAGTCAGGACATGCATGCATACAACATATATAAATGTTCCTGATTTAATTAAGATGTGAAACTTGTTTGAGGCAAGACAAGATATTGAAGAGATAACTTACAAATGGCTTCTACTTTTTTAGTTGATTAATTAGATAAAACTTATCAATCAAGCTTCAAGTCACTTAGCGTAATCTAATAATTTTGCAACTTTAAAGAGGAGATTTGCTTAATCTCAGTGAACTTAGTCAAAGATTATTCTTGAGATTATAAGAGAATAATAACATTAATATTAGTGATCAAATCGTTACGCCATCGTGACGAAAGTCATCAATATATATATATATATACTCCAGCCAAAAAAAAAACATGGAAGGTGTCTCCCACTATATACTTACCTCGCCTTCCCTATTTAATCTATGAGAGCCAAGAGTCTAAAAACTAACCGTTCATATTTCTCTCCTTTAATAATATAAATATTTCACCTTTTTATTTAATCTATAAAAAGCTGTTTCAAACAAAATACTTATATAGGAAGAGACTGCTCGTATTAAAAGTCGAAACATAAAAGAGATGTAATTAACCAATTAAACAAAGTTAGATGACGTTTGATTGCATCTTAATTAATGTATTTTAGCAGTCCACCTCTTAATATATTTTAACAGTTCATATCTTTGTATTAAGAGGTTCTCTGAATAATTTAGATTCATATTTATATCTTAATGATTTAGAGGCATTCAGAGGAAATTTTTTATCTCAATTTCAAATATTAAGATGCATTAAGAGGTGGACTGTTAAGATTATTAAGATACAATCAAACGACACCTTAATAATATTATCGCAAATAATAGATTCTGATTATATTCAATAACTTGAAACTTTTGTGAATAAATTTTGCTTCAATTTTAATTGTTCTGCCATGATACTTGGCTTAAACTCTTTAGATCACTAATTGTTACACTTAACTAAAATCTAACTCCATTTAATCCAACTTTTCAACTATGGAAGACAAATTAATTAAGGGCAATATGAGATTAATTTAATACTCCATAATACATGCACGATGGAGGGATATAAATTCAGGCCCCACAATTTCTACTTACATCACATCAATGAAACACAACACCACTAGAGTAGAGTTTATTATTGTTCTTGTGCTTTTAAGTGATATGTCCATTATACCAAAATGTCTCTAATGGCAGCTTTACCTACTTCCATGCATGTTGTCTCACCCTTTTTCCCTTAATCTAGGGCTACCACCTCATTAACCACTAAAATCACTTTTGTTCTCGTAATTATAATTAAACATTTCTTTTAGATTGTGTGATGTCAAGTATAGTTAGGAAATTGATATATCTGAACTGGAATGATTATTATATTATATGCTTTCTGAAAAATCAAATGAATTATGTTCATTGATTTACAATTGTATCCTACTCACATCTCTATCAGTGGAAAACCAGGTCAATGGATTGCTTCTAATCAATTGTTTTTAAAACATAAAGGAGAAAGCAAGATTTATGTTCTTACCACTATTACAAATGGTGCTAAAAAATTGTCATGCATGATATTAAATATTCATTTTGGATTAAATAATATCAATATACAACTCCCCATAACGTTGCTATATGCCAAAAGTCGAAAATTCAAAACCAATCATGCTCCGCATTAGACTGATGAAGGCAAACTATAGTTTTAAATATGTATTGCACTATACGTATATATATCAGACAATTATAATTAAAATATACATATAAAATCTTCAATAAAACTATTAATTTATGAGGAATCCTATGCAATTAGGCTTCCTCAGGAAGGAGTTGGCAGCTAGTACATGCCAAATCTTTCATTAAGTTGTGACACTTAGATTAGGACAAACCTACAAATGCAGGCCCTACAACTAAGCATTGAAAAATGCTCTCATTTTATCGCCACCATCCACTTATTTTACCCCATAACCTTTTTTCCTACCTGGACCATACTTTGTTGTAGATTAGATAATAGTTTTCATTGTTTTCTTATAGGCTATTCAAGATTTTCACAATCCTTTTGTGGAGAATATGGATGTCTACAGCGAGCAATCTGCCGAGCAAAAAACAAATTAAGGCACAGGAAAGAGTAATTAAATTTTCCACTAAGCTAGCTAATTATCTCTAAGTATGTATGTAGTTGGGATGATCAACGTTGGTATGTTATAAGTGGCTGATTATCTATCGTCAACATAATGTATACGAATAAACATTGCAAAGTAATAATTGTACAAGATATGACAAAGCATTATTTTCTTCTCTAAATGTTGTACGACATGAGAAGCATATTTGACCTTTGTGGTGGAAATTAAGTAGAGTTGAAGAGACTTTAGGACTCCATCCAAGGCAAAGTTGGACTTAAGAAAGACAATTAGTTTAACTTTTCCTAGCTATATTCTGTAACCACTTTCAGCTAGCACTAGCTAGGACATGTATAGATAAAAACTAAACTAATGAATTAATTAGCAATCAAAAAGTTTCGACTCCAACAAAACCCCACCCCACCCTTGCATCTCCTTATTGCTTGTGCCTTGTGCTGTGGTTAATTTAACTTTTCCTATATTCTTAATTCACAATATCCTATTATATATTTAATTACTTTCTTTGACATGTACGTGAAACCAAAGCCTAGACTGTTCTACAAGCGTTTTGTCAAGATTCTACCAAATAAAAATGTCTTTATGGCTCTAAAGTTTCTCAGTTGAGTTGCTTTCCCTTTTTCTCTTTTATTTTAAATTAATTCGGAAGCCACAACAAGCCAACAAGGAAGATCCCGGATTTCTTCAATAACCAACCACCCTAAATATTGCTTAAGCTCGTAGAGAGGGAGGAAACTTATTCTATTAACTAATATGGACTGAAAAGCTAATGTACACTCCTAACTAATGATCATTTTGGAAGTGATTTTAACCATCTAACAAATTTAGTGAAAATTTGAGACCAATATATTGATTCCATATTTTGGCTCTACACATGCATGTTGCTTAAATCATCAAATGGTATGAGAAAAATCTCAACACAAATGCAATGTATTGACACTATATACCCGAGAATTGTCAACAAGTAATTTCAGTTTCACTTCTATGTATGTTTCTTCATTTGATAAAAATACCATGATTGGAAACTAAGACCATATAAAAAACATATAGAATAAGACGTAAAATCCAAATTATATATACTTCAGCTGCAGTATTAAACATAGTATCGTGTCTTTGTCAATAAATGGGAAGAAAATAAATTCTTTTCAGTGGCATGCAGGACGTGCAGGGTGAATTCAGATCATCCCAAACTTGTAAATATGAAGTGTAGCCAGCTGGCTAGCGATAGGTAGATGGGAAGTCACATCTCACAAATCTTACAGACCTTAAAATGACAGTTTCCAAGCAATTTTCGTAGCTATAGATCAATATATCTTTGGGGACTATGATGTCTTGATAACAGACTCTTCAATTGCGTCTGAGTTTTATTGTATACAAGAGTTCCAACATCTTTCTTTCTAGTTGTTCTAGGCTTGAATAAAGCTATTTTTGGGGTGCAGTATCATCTCCTTCCTGTGCCAGATCTTTTTGAACACAAATGTCGCAAGACATTGGACAGTAACATTCTTGAATATGACAGACACATAATCTGCATGTTCTGTGGCGAGTAAATGACACGGATGCCTTGAGGACATCAAATCCTATATGTCTTTATGAATGATTTTCAAGTATTTTTTTCCCCGAAAGTCTACTTTTTGCTTTTGATTCAAAATTATGGGCTGCTAAATGAAGGGAAGCCTACCATTATTCTCATACATCCCCTCCTTTTTCCGGTCCCTTCTGAAGGAAAGTCTACATTTTTGAAAACTAGACCCCTACGGCCTACAATCAATGTAGATCCCCCTGAATTAAATCTCTGTCTTTTTATACAATGACTTTATTCATTGTACAGGTTCCTAAGTGCTGATGCCTTGAGCCACTAATGACTGTTTTGAGAGGCAAAACTTAATTGAAAAAAAGAAAAGTGCTTACAGGTGAGCAGTCTTTAGTTGAAAAAAAAAATGGGTTGTTGGACAATGTGTTATTGACAAGCAAATTTACCTACCTCAGGTGGAAGCTGTGTTGTGTTTGATTGTATTACATAACTGTCAAACAGCGACATTACTTTGCATGTATCACTAGAGGATATAAAAATTGACTTGACACTAGAAAAAAGGGAGCAAGATGTCCATGATATACACAGAGGACTTTCCAAACTTGAGATTTTTACAGCATAATGTCCATTGCAGGGTGATGCTTATTTAATACGGCAGATATAACTATTAAATGTGCCATAGTTTTTAGGCCACTGCCAACTTTTATTTATCAAAATATAAGATTATGACATTTTACATCTTGCTGAAATGAACTAGAGACCCCTGGGTAGGCTGGGTTTAAATACTATCTTAAAGCTGATACATACTCAATTGAGAGATATGACACATTCCAAATGAAAAGACATCTAAATTAGGAAAAAGAGAAGGGATGAAAATAAGTTACCTGTATTGAATTTAGTTTGAAATATTGAGCTGTGAGGCAAGAATTAAACTACTGGTTAAACATTCATATACTTTGTACTGCAAGGAGACATAGAAAGGGTTAAAAAAAAAAACCTTGAGTTGTCAATCTGATCAAGAAATCCAAACAAGAATACCCTCATGTTATTTTAGTTTTGGTTTTTTCATGACAAGTGTACAATCTCCCAGATGTATGCTCGTTCTCTAAACAAAATAGTCATATGCTCATATTAACAAGTATGCAGTTATTGTGTATATGGGATCGACAGGAAATAGGATCCTCTCCATTTGGGATCCTCTCCATTTCCATTAAGTTCATCAATTTTTGACCAACAGTAAAAATTCTTTTAGACTTTTAACGGTGAAAAAGTGTCGGATTACTATTTTTTTTTAGATTGATCTTAATATCATTAACTATCTATTAACATATTTGGATTATTACTAACAAAATAATTATTATCAAAAATTAGTGAAGTTGATAGAAATGGAGAGGATCCCAAATGGAGAGGATTCTATTCCATAGAGCAAAAATGTCTTAATGAAAAGCCCAGAGGTTAATATTGTAATATTATGTACATAGTGACTGGATGTGGTCCTAAGCTAGTGTTGACAAGCTGTTTGGATTGCAAATTGAAGGGGTCCCAGTACCCACCCAACTAAGCTTTTTAGTTCCTTATTCCCACCCACACCCATGGACATAGGCTCCTCCTTATTACTTGTTTTGTTATAAATGAAGCGGAAAGAATAGCAGAACTGCAAAATGTGTCGCAAGCTTCCATTATAATCTCTCTCTCTACCCCCCGTGTCCCAAAATATATATAGGTTCTTATGAGAAAGCAGCTGGCGGTGGTTGCGTTGCGGCATGAGAAGGTGGGTGATGAGCAAGATGGAGAAGCAGGGCACGTGCATTACTACCTCATGCACACAAACATAAAAGCTAAACTCCTGCAGTTATTGTGCTCTAGCCTAAAATGCCTGTGGTTTCTCTATGAGTTAGTTCTTCATGTGCCCCTCTTCCCCATCATGACCACTCAACCTTATTACAACTGAATTGCAGTGAAAGAAGGCCAACTTTGGTGTTTATCGCTTTGAATTGGGCAAGCTTTTCAGTAGACCATCATTTTCAGGTGAGTAAGAAAACATTAGTTGGCATTTTCTTACAAGACTACAAAGAGTCTAAACTTAAAGTTTTGATGGCTATAAAGATAAGCATCAAAAGAAAATATGTTGCAACTGTGAAGATAACTTCTGATGAGTAAAATTGGAAAGAAGACAAAATATAGAAAGGACTTTTCAACAAAACCAATAGGAAATTATTGACTAAATGTTAGATTGGCATGGTAATCAGAGTACATAGACCATACTTATCAGGAAGGCACTAATGAGCAGCTAATTATGGGTGGTTGCTAGGATAGCTTATTATGCAGCTAAAACCCCAAATGTTTGGAGGAAATGATTGTTTAAGGAGCTTTCAACTCCAAGAACAACATTTGAGGATGCATGAATTCGATGAAAAGAGGGTAGGGAGTCCTTAGCCAAATGGCTGTTTAAGTATTAATGATCAAACTATAATGTTACGTTTGGATTGAAGGAATGGAATGAAGAATAGAACTATACATAATTTTTTTCATTCCAATCGCAACCAAATACAATTTTTTTCATTTCACATGAATGAATCATTCCATTCTCTCTCCTATTCCACTAATCCAAACACGGCATAACAGTACTCCTTTTAGTTGTATTATGATCTATGACGAAGTTCAGCATCATCTAAATTTATGTTTTTACCAAGCTACATATCTTTCTAATAATTAAGTTGGGGCAGGAAAAGCTCTATTTTTTAGGTTACATTACTGGAAAGTTCAACCTTGTGTAGCATGTTTTACATTGCTCACATAAGAAGTCAGCAATATCAAACCCTTTTTTCTTTTCTCTTTTCCTTCTGAAATAAAGAGCATTACCAACTAACTAAACTCTTTTGTAATTCTACAAAACCCAAACTGAACCACATAATACAAGCAAATTTTCCTATAACAGCATATACTTTCTTTCCAAAGTCCTTTAATAGCATATACTTCACCCAAATGAAACTGAAAGAACAGACAAACAAAGGATTTGACTTCCGTAGATCATATAAATATATTATCTCACTTACTTAGGTCATACAGAAAGTTCTCCATATCAGAAATCCGGACCGGGTTTAATAAGAAGGCTCCCTGAATGGGCAAAGTTCTAAACTTATCGTTTACCAAACTGTGTTAGTAATATAGTCAAAATTGTAATTGGCTGAATCCAAAGTAGCCTCCAATCCGAGAAGGTTATAAATAATACAAATCGAGATAAAGAAAAGGCGCAGCATAGCAAGTGCAGGTTGGAAGAGAAGTAAAAGGAAAATGAGGAAGTCATGAAAAGTTTTCTGCTTTGTCTAACTCAGTGAACAATTTGAAAATGATGATGATGTCTAGGCTTTAGGTATCCTGCAGAGAATATTATGTTAAAGACTGCAATTTCTTCTTATTAAGAAATTGGGCAGAGAAAATTCTTTTTTCTTGCTGTTGAAGTACAAAGACAATGTCAGCTAAGAGATGTACTGTTCTTCAAAGAATTTTGGTGCCTTCACACCAAGACCAGAAATAAGGTATCAGCGCACACGATGTCCTTATCCCATTATGGGATGTGCAATATACTCATATGCTTTCTTGACAATGATATGCCACCCCAAGAGCAGAACAGCTTTTTTTCCAATCAAATTATTTGAACTTTCAGTTATCTACTTCAGGAGGATTTTGATAAGTTGTGTTTGGAAGCTACCTCACAGAGGAATAATCTTTGTTGGCGGTAGTTATTATGGTCAGGGTATTAATTTCCATTTACACGTACTCTTCTAATTATTTTATTTTTCAAGAGATGAAAAGCAATCTTTCCACCTCAACATTCTTGATTCTGTAATCTACAATAATTGTCCACCCAACAACTTTAAAGTTTATTTTTATTTTTTTTATAAATATTTTACTTCTTGTTTATTTTAACTATAGTTCCCCAAGGAAAATGGGAAAAGGAGATATCTTTCTCCCTAGCCACTTGAGGAGAAATAGCCAGGTCTAGAAAGGAAAAAAAAATCCTTATTTAGATGCCTATTGATAAAGTAGTTCTCAAAGTACTTAAAGAACTAATATATTATTGGGGAGTATTGTTCACCAGCCTTGGTCAGCAACCTTGCACTGTAAGAGAAATCGTGTGCTAATGAAAATGAAATTTTGTGTGTGCACACTTAGAAGGGGAAGGGGTTGAATAGGTGTATCCGTTTTAACCGAATAACAATGATACTTTTAAATTTTCCGCTAAAGAAACTATGCAGACAGGAGATCTGTCTGCTTAGGTGTTTATATGAATCTGTTCAACAGAACCTTCTTTGATTTTAACTATGTAGTATAAATATAGTGTTCAAATGCAGAATTGAAGCAATATAAACAAGATAAGCAGTAAACCACAAACACCAAGATTTTTACGTGGTTTAGGCCTTAATCTCTAATCTAATGGCTTAATCCACGTCTAATATCAAATGGTATTGGAGATTCCTTTATTAATATAATATTCAATCAGTTACAATAACTCGCTGTAAATGCTCTGAACTTGTTGAACACCACTGCCGCCTTTGTACAATTGCAACCTCTTGCACCACTGCAACTGTTTGCACCACTGCAACCTTAGAGCTTCCTTTGTACATGCCTATCCACCACTGGATCACACAAACCAAACTAGGCTTCTATACAAGTTTTAATCAAGAACGAATATGATTACAATATCTATGAATTTCCAGCAACAAGAAATTAATAACAAGACAAAATCAAATTGCTAGAAACTTTTCTTTTTAAGCACTGTTTTTCTCAATTCGTTCACTTATTCTTTTAGCCGAGAAGGATATATATAGAGAGAGGGACCAACGACAAAGGAAAAAAAAACTAATTCCCCAATTTCAACAAACCCAACGGAAAGAAGAATCAAACTGTTTAGGAAAGGATTTTGAATTTGAAAAATAAACCGTTTGAATCAAGGGATAAGATTTAACAAAATCAGCAACATGAAATAAGGGATAAGATCAGTTCAATCAACTTTATGGAAAAGATCTTGTTTTTGATATAACTTTGGAAAACATGACTGAACAATTGCCCAATTGATATGGTTTCCAAATAAATATAACTCCTTTATGAATTTGAATTTTAAGCTTTTAAAAAAATATTTCCAACAAAAAAGAGTTGCCTTGAAATTAATAACTCAAACTAGAAATCCTTACATTGATTTCCTAGGTGAAAACCTAGAGACCTAACCCAGTGGTGTCTCTAACACTTTTTCTTCACAATGGACCACTTGAGATCTTGATACATGCATGATAAGTCCAATAACCTGAAAATCACAAATATCTCCATACAAAATATATGTTGTCATCATTAAAATAAAACTCATAAATCAACAGAAAACAGTAGAAGGATGCAACACTACAGTGGACTACTACTGCCATTGTACAAGGTTGACATTTTCAGGAGCTATGTGGATTAAGAACGTATCTCGAGTCTACTATTATGACCAGGGGCGTAGCTAGCAGTCGACTGCAGCCTGTCCCAAAATTTTTAGTCCTAAGGTTAAATAGTCTTGATCAGCCCATCCCAAAGTGACCCTAAAGTGTAATAGTCTTGGTCAGTCCGCCCCAATGTTTTGTCCTAGGTACGCCCCTGATTATGACTTGTCCAGATATTGAAACTTTGAAATCTTTCTGTTTTAGAAAACAACTTGCTTCTGCTTGCTACTTTCTACGAGAATGAATGCGGGTAACATAGTGTTTTCACAATACAACCGTTCCTATCTCTATTCGTGTACTTGGATTTGTCTGCCAAACGGAACATTCATGAACCAAGTTTGATCTATTACCTGGCACCAGAACCTGGGAAGAAATTCTCACCATTCTTCGTTTCCTGGAGAAAAATCAAATCACACAAGGATTGACTACAATGATACATTTCATTCGAATCAGTATTTAAATATCTTGTAAGTTAGGTTCTCCAGATTGATTATGATTTGATTAAATCAATTTGCTAAAAGGTGCTATTTCTTTTGATCCATAGTGATGCCTAAACAAAGTTTAACAACTTATGTCCTACATTTAAATTAGAAAGTCAATGTTGACATTCTTCGAAGCTTGAGTGAAGCCTTAAAATTTAGCAACCTCACAATGATGGTCTAGATCTGCAGCTAGTAACTCTAATTAAACCATTAAATCAAAATATTAATTATGACCAGGCAATGGACCAACATTCCAATATTGGGACACACAAATTTAACAGTGATTTGATTTGAAGGTCAAAACTGTCACATTTGAATAGCAGATTCTGTAACTAAACATCCCACTGAGATCTCAAAAATAGAGAAACTAGCACATTTTGTGGTATACCGTTTTGACCTGCAATAATGGCAAGGGTGCAATTTGATCCTGCTGCCAATTCTCTATCTTTTTCTGCTTAGCATCTCCTCAGCTAAAAGGAATAACAGAAGCATCGAGCTGCAGCTCATATATTCCATTAGAAATCATATTAGTGAAAACATGGTGGCAGTTTACTTTTCTGAACAATCATACTTTAAATAAGAAAAGTAGATAAACAATTCTACTAATAAAACAGTTATGAAATTAATGGAATAATATTTGTGAAAACTCTCAACTCCCAAAGATTTCCTCTACCCCACTAGTGACATCGGAACCTAGAAATAGATTTAGGTCTCAATGGTCGCCGATATGTTACCACACAAGAATGGTTCACATTTTAAAAGAAAACTTGTTTGGTCAGAGAAGGAATAACCGATTCTTGTTTGTCATATGCAACTAGTACTTGTTGACTTGAATGTGTTCACAGCACCATTACACTGCTGGTAAAACTGCACATAATTGAATTAGCATATGAAATATCATCAAGAAATGAGTTGACAGCATGGTAGGAAAGCCTTTCTAAGTGTTAACGTTCACAGGCTTCACAGTAATTCACATTTTAACTTTGTAAAGCAATGAAAGCAGCAAACATAGGATGGAGAGGGTAAGACATACAAATAATTGGATAAGAATGACACTAACCTTCACATACTGACTTGCGAACCATAGCGTAGTGATAAATAGGGTAGAAACCAAGCTCCTATTCCTAAGCTTTCGACTGAGAAAATTACCTCTCAACCTGATCTGTAGCATTGTAAAGCAATGACCAATTTTATGTGTTCATAACAGAGGTGGCTAAAGTTAATAGCATATTCATTTTTCAAGTTACGAAGAAGGCATGATTGGATCATACAAAGCTGATCAACGCAAGGTGCAACTCAAATACAGAAGTTGAAAAGAGAGATCCACAAAAAGAATGCAAGTCTAAAAACTAGAACACGGGGCCATAACATCATACCAAGAAGAAAAGCAGACAAAAGTTCCATTTCAGGACATTTACACTCGATCAAATAAAAATACAAATGACAGGCACTATTACACCAGAGCAGGTGAAACTGCCTCTTTTATATGAAATACAAACGACAGGCACTATTGAAACTGTCTCACGGTCACGTTCTTCTTTAAAATGGTAAATGCATGGACCCCTACTAGACTCATGAATCAACAAATTATTCTTCAACTCTTTAGCAAAACTTGCCAGAGATGTTTTGTATGTCCAAAATTCAATGTCTAATAAATGTTCCAAGACGACAGCAGGTAGTCCATGTAAGAGTCGATCCGAATATGAACCAGAGATCAATGTTAAACCTTGTTCAATTAGGATCGAAGTTCACATTCTGAGAAATTGAGTCAGTAAGTCTGAAGACAGTTAGCATAGTTTAGTGAAGTTTCTCCTCGAAACAGTTTTGAATTTAGTTTTAAAGATTGGTCATGCTCTACACCAAGGACTTATAGAGCAACATTCTTAATCAATCGTTTCCGTGAGAAATTCCAATTCTCTGCTAACTAATCCCGTCTGGCAGAATGCACATAGTATTTTGAAAAAGATTGAAGACTGAGGTATGAAACCCTTTTCCACCATTTCCTCTAACAAAATACAAGCTTCACAGATTTCACCCTGATGGACCATACCAGCAATCACAATGTCATAGGTTTGCAAATTATGCTGAACCCCCTTCGACTCCATAAGCTTTACAACCTCCTTTGCCTTCCTCATTTCTCCACTCCCACACAACGCTCCCAAGATTGTATTATATGTAATCACGTCAGGTCTACACACTACCTCCTCTATATGAGCAAGCATCTCAATTCCTGCATCCACATTTTTTTGCTTACACAAACCATTTAAATACACATTGTATGTATAAATATCAGGCACCACACCTAGTACAAGCATTTCATCAAACAACTCGTCTGCCTTTGCATAGTAACCTTCTCTGATGACCCCATCCAAGACCATGGTGTAACAAAAAACGTCAGGCTTAATTCCATCAACTTTCAACTGACTCAAGACATCCACAGCATCCATACCCTTCCCCTTCTTTACTAAAAACCTAATGACATTGCACCAATCCAACCTTCCAGGACAAAACCCAAATGTCCTCAATTCTTCCAAATAAGCCATAAACCTAACAACCGATAAATCTTTTTGTTCATAAAATGTTGATAGTATCAAAGAACAAATTCTCCCATCAAGATCAAACCCATCATCTATCATATATTTTAATAGTTCTAGAGCATAATCGACCTTCTTAATTCTACAAAGAGCTTTAATTAAAACATGAAAACTTGATTCTTCCATCCGAATATTCATCAGCTCACTCTTCAATACAACTTGAGGCACGATTTTGAGACCTTCTGGGTTATTAGACAGAACTGAAAGCAAGGAATTCAGAGAATCCACAGATGGGTTACACCTAAAATTGGGCATTTTAAAGAAAACCTCAATTGCTTCTTGAATTCTATTCGAATTTCCATAGAATTCGATCAAATCGATGAAAATGTATTCGGTTGTTTCAAAGTTTTCAACTTTTTCCAGGCGATCAAGAACTGGGTGGAGTTGGTGGAACTGGGAGGTTTTCATTAGGGTTTTGATGACAAAATGGTAAGCATTTGGAGTTGGGTCACAATTATAAATGGCGAAAGAATCGATGAGAGATGAGAAAAGATGAGTTGTTGATAATGATGCTGATTCTTTGAGGGTTCGCATGGCTTGCTGCTGATTGAATGTCTCGTGCCATTTGGCTTTGTTAGGTGAGAGTGGCCATTTTCTTCTTTTTCTTAGATAATAATTGTGCAAATTATTTCTACTTCTTGAAGAAGATGGAGATGGAGATGGAGATGGAGATGAAAATGAAGATGATAATCTCAATCTGAAAAGCATCTTAGAATAATCTGCATGACCCATGAAGTGAAACTTCGTGCTGACTGGTGAGCCTACTGACTTTAACACGAATGTATGAACATAAATCAACGACCTTACATGTTTTCACACCAACTGTCAGCAGTTATTGCATATTTTATAAATAAATAAATAAAAACAAAAAAAAACTAGGCCTAGTTTTTATTTTATTTTTAGGTATATAATCAACTTAAAAATTCTCTGAAACTTTAATATCAAGTTAATCTCACATTCATTCTATGGGTGATAATTTAAACTTAGAACATCACCTAATAATTTCAGTCCCTCGCTTTGAAGCATAAGCCGAAAAACTCACTAACCAACATAAAAAAAAACTATAGTCATTTAGGTAAGAATTTAAGTAATAATTTTTATGTTGGTTTAAATTTAGTTTATGTACTTACACGCAGTATTAGATGTTTACTATAGGCGGTATGGTAGCACCACCCCTTTGCTATCGGATCAAACCCCCCTCTCCCAAATGCTGTAGGAAAAATGTTTGTTGTTTCAAAATTCTTTTCGCACATGGAATGTTAGTAGAGCTCCAATTTTAATTTAGGCCAGTCCACAACAATTTAGTGTCCAAGTTGTAAGTGAAAAATTAACCAACAAAAATCAAAGTTTTCATCTCCTGTGAGAACCACAACCAATCTTAAGGCTTACAATTGTTGTACAAAACGAGTAAAATGTTGTTATCAAATGAACTAGTTTGCCTGCAAAGACTTGCATCTTATTAAAACTACTGAATTACCAAGCACTTTCATGTCCGACTACTACTTGCACTTTGAATTGGTCCCGTAGACAAATCTTTCTTCAACCTTGCACGCCTGCTCTATATATCCTTGTACTTAATGACATTCAATCTAAGACACGGTTTTCATGTATATATATACACACACACACATACAAACATATATCATATATTTAATATAAGCATCTGAAAACAAAACAAGGCTCTAACCAAAGACTACTACTATTACTCTGTGTTCATGGCACAACCAAGCTATGCATCTTTTCAACCCAATCCCATTACTTCCATAATTAGTCCCCATTTCTGTGCCCCTTATTCTGTTGATCTTGCAGTTGTTAGAAAGGTTTTCACCATTACAGACGGCAACTTTGAGGTTACAGACATAAATGGCAACATTTTGTTCAAAGTGAAAGGGTCCTATTTAACTCTTCATGGCCGCCGTGTACTTGTTGATGCTGCTGGAAATCCAATTGTCACTCTTCGCCAAAAGGTCTTGATAATTTCCCCAAACTCCTCTAGTTTTTTGTACTTACTCTTTTCAATTCGTGACAAAAGCACTGATATCATATTTCTGTGAATTAATACAGACGTTTACCGCACATAATAGATGGGAAGTATTTAGGGGAGATAGCTCAGACTCCAAAGATTTTATCTTTAGTGCTAAATTATCCTCACTGATTCAACTCAAGACGAAATTAGATGTGTTTTTAGCACATAACACGAGTGAAAAAGTGTGCGATTTCAAAGTTAAGGGAAGCTGGCTGGAAAGATCATGTATCATTTATGCCGGAGAATCTTCAACCATTGTTGCCCAAGTAAGATTACTCAACCCCTCCATCAAATTTGAACCAATAAAATTTGTCTTGTCATTATTTAGTTAGTACTTTTACTGATTGAAATGTCTGATGATTGGGGAAATGATTTGCAGATGCATAAAAAACATACTGCTGAAAGCATATTGCTGGGAAAGGACAAGTTCATGGTGACAGTGTACCCAAATATGGATTATGCTTTTATTGTTGCACTTATTGTCATCCTTGATGAGATCAACACTCCTAGTCAGGCTCAATCATCCGTCTAATTGTAGTATTTCAAATTGTTCTGAAAAGAAAAAAACATGCCCATTTTTACCTTGTTATCTCTAAAACTTGTACTTCTTAATTTTAGTATTATTTTTTAGCTTGTTATATATATACATATATATATATATATATGGTGTGTGTGTGTGTGTGTGTGTGTGTATAACATCTTCTTAAGGATATTTGAATAGGTTTTTAATGAATGTTTGAAGTAATTCTTGAATGGTTCCTTTTTGGTGGAAACATTATAAATTCTGTTTGGCTTCTGCTATTAAATATTTTAATTCACGTCAAATATTTCTCTTATTCTAACCTACATTCCATTAGTTAGTCAATGACAACTTTATTTTCGGAATTGCCTCTTCACTTCATTTGCAGGCAGCCTGCAGCCATTCAATCCTCTTTCTGGCAATTGGCACGCACCTTACAACAAAATTTAATAAAATAAATTGTTCTTTTTATGGCATCAGTCTAGAAGGATTAAAAAGGCTTCCTCTTTAGAATAGTGGGGGATCAGGGGATAGGCAAAAGAGAGAACATATCAGTATATTGTGTCATACCAGTTGGCTAGCAATTAACATGATGCCTTAATTTTGAACAATTAGCAATGTAGACCCATGGTTTAACATGAATTAATTTAAGGAAAAAAAGCACTGTAATCAATCAAGAACTCATGCGATCGAATCATTTGACAACTGTACATCCCCAAAATAATATAACAATTCAATATTAAAGCAATATTCTTGTCGAATATTTTTAAAGTTAATTATAACCAAGAAATTAAAGAAAAGGGTAATAGAAGCTGAATTCAAGCAAAATCATGACTATATATTCCACACACAACTCAATTCTTTTTGTGACTGATTGATCATTGATCAGTGACTACACGGCACAGTTGGTGATTATGGCACAAGCTAGCTACCCACAGATGGCTAATCCAATAGTTGTTGTAAGCCAACAATACCGTGCTCCATATCCAGTTGACCTGATAATGGTGAGGAAGCTTATTTCCATAAAAGATGACAACTTTGCGGTCACTGATGTTAATGGCCAGGTCATGTTCAAGGTGAAAGAAAAACTCTTAAGCATTCATGACCGTCGCATCTTGCTTGATGCGAATGGCACCCCTATCATTTCTCTCCGACAAAAGGTTAACGGTTTGTGACTTCTGCTTGCACTAAATTTCTTGATGTTACATTTTTTTTTTTCGTGTTTTATACATGTCATTTTACTTATTAGACATGATCACTCTATATATGAATAATTTTTATTTTTTTTTAACATTGTCATGCACGAGCAATGTTAGAATGATAACAGTTCCTTAACATATTACAACTTATTGTTTAAGTGATTCAGATTTTGAGTGCACATAGAAGATGGCAAGTGTTTAGGGGAGATAGCTCAGATTGTAAGGATCTACTCTTTAGCGTTAAAAAATCTTCACTGGTGCAATTCAGAACAGAGTTAGATGTATTCTTAGATGGATCAAACACTAAAAATCAGGGATATGATTTCAAAGTAATAGGCAGCTGGTTGGAGAAAACATGCACCATCTACACTGGACATTCCTCTACTATCATTGCTCAGGTAATTATAAGTTCAAAACCTCATAAAGCTCAAGATCTTCATTTTTTATTTTATTTTTTTGCGTTAATTAAAGAAATGAAAATTCCATTTCAATATTCGATTAATTGCAGATGCATAAGAAACAAAGTAGTGCTGGGAATATGGTGGTTGGAAAAGACACATTTGGGGTGACTGTGTATCCAAATGTGGACTACGCCTTCATAGTTGCTCTGGTGGTGATTCTCAATGAAATCAGTGATGACTAAATTCACTGATTCGGGCCCATCATCATTGTGTTCTGTGAAAAAATTGACTACCTCATTATATTATAAGCTGCTCTGTTTTAGTCTCAATTGACGCGGGGTGTAAGCGGGTAGGAGAATACTTTTACATTTTTCAAAATAAAAAAAATAAAATAAGTGCTCTGTTTTTGTTTTTGTTTTTAATATTGTAAGGTCGAGTTGAATACCCGTCTCTAATTAGGCTAGGGAAAGCCCATATACCCTTTTCAATTACTTAAGTTTTATTCTTTGAATGCCCAAGTATTGTTATTCTTGGCCCAAGAAGTACCCCCTTGATATAATAAGATTAATATTGAATTTTAAAAATTAATTATAGATATTTTTAAGTGTAAAATTAAGATGACTCATTAAAAATTATAAACTAATAAATCTTATAATGAATAATATTTTATAATATTCATCATAGTATTGATTAATATTAAAGAAATTCATGTTAATCTTGAATTTAAAAATGCAAAAAGTCAATAATAATCTTATATTTTAGAATAGAGATTAATCCTAAAGAACAACAAAATAACAAATGTGAAGCCTTTTCAATAGTGGTGAAATTCATCAAAGAATAAGAACCAAAGATCACTGCTAAACCTTGTTCAATTAGGATCGAAGTTCACATTCGGAGAAATTGAGTCGGCAAGTCTGAAGACAGTTAGCATAGTTTAGTGAAGTTTCTCCTCGAAACAGTTTTGAATTTAGTTTTAAAGATTGATCATGCTCTACACCAAGGATTTGTAACGAAACATTCTTAATCAATCGTTTTTGTGAGAAATTCCAATTCTCTGCTAACTAATCCCGTCTGGCAGAATGAATATAGTATCTTGAAAAAGGTTGAAGACTGAGGTATGAAACGCTTTCCCACCATTTCCTCTAACAAAATACAAGCTTCACAGATTTCACCCTGATGGACCATACCAGCAATCACAATGTCATAGGTTTGCAAATTATGCTGAACCCCCTTCGACTCCATAAGCTTTACAACCTCCTTTGCCTTCCTCAGTTCTCCACTCTCACACAACGCTCCCAAGATTGTATTATATGTAATCACGTCGGGTCTACACCCTACCTCCTCTATATGAGCAAGCATCTCAATTCCTGCATCCACATTTTTTTGCTTACACAAACCATTTAAATACACATTGTATGTATAAATATCAGGCACCACACCTAGTACAAGCATTTCATCAAACAGCTCATCTGCCTTTGCATAGTAACCTTCTCTGATGACCCCATCCATGACCATGGTGTAACAAAAAACGTCAGGCTTAATTCCATCAACTTTCATCTGATTCAAGACATCCAAAGCATTCATACCCTTCCCCTTCTTTACTAAAAACCTAATGACATTGCACCAATCCAACCTTCCAGGACAAAACCCAAATGTCCTCAATTCTTCCAAATAAGCCATAAACCTAACAACCGATAAATCTTTTTGTTCATACAATGTTGATAGTATCAAAGAACAAATTCTCCCATCAAGATCAAACCCATCATCTATCATATATTTTAATAGTTCTAGAGCATAATCGACCTTCTTAATTCTACAAAGAGCTTTAATTAAAACATGAAAACTTGATTCTTCCATCCGAATATTCATCAGCTCACTCTTCAATACAACTTGAGGCACAATTTTGAGACCTTCTGGGTTATTAGACAGAACCGAGAGCAAGGAATTCAGAGAATCCACAGATGGGTTACACCTAAAATCGGGCATTTTAAAGAAAACCTCAATTGCTTCTTGAATTCTATTCGAATTTCCATAGAATTCGATCAAATCGATGAAAATGTATTCGGGTGTTTCAAAGTTTTCAACTTTTTCCAGGCGATCAAGAACTGCGTGGAGTTGGTGGAGCTGAGAGGTTTTCATTAGGGTTTTGATGACAAAATGGTAAGCATTTGGAGTTGGGTCACAATTATAAATGGCGAAAGAATCGATGAGAGATGAGAAAAGATGAGTTGTTGATAATGATGCTGATTTTTTGAGGGTTCGCATGGCTTGCTGCTGATTGAATGTCTCGTGCCATTTGGCTTTGTAAGGTGAGAGTGGCCATTTTCTTCTTTTTCTTAGATAATAATTGTGCAAATTATTTCTACTTCTTGAAGAAGATGGAGATGGAGATGAAAATGAAGATGATAATCTCAATCTGAAAAGCATCTTAGAATAATCTGCATGACCCATGAAGTGAAACTTCGTGCTGACTGCTGAGCCTACTGACTTTAACACGAATGTATGAACATAAATCAACGACCTTACATGTTTTCAAACCAACTGTCAGCAGTTATTGCATATTTTATAAATAAATAAAAAAAAACAAAAAAAACTAGGCCTAGTTTTTATTTTATTTTTAGGTATATAATCAACTTAAAAATTCTCTGAAACTTTAATATCAAGTTAATCTCACATTCATTCTATGGGTGATAATATAAACTTAGAGGGAATATAAATTCATTTAGAACATCACCTAATAATTTCAGTCCCTCGCTTGTAACCATAAGCCGAAAATCTCTTTAGCCAACATAAAAAAAAACTAGAGTCATTTGGGTAAGAATTTATGTAATAATTTTTATGTTGGTTTAAATTTAGTTTATGTACTTACACGCAGTATTAGATGTTTACTATAGGCGGGATGGTAGCACCACTCCTTTGCTATCAAATGAACTAGTTTGCTTGCAAAGACTTGCGTCTTATGAAAACTACTGAATTACCAAGCACTTTCATGACTTGCATCTTATTAATACTACTGAATTTCCAAGCACTTTCATGTCCGCCTACTACTTGCACTTTGAATTGGTCCCGTCCCGTAGAGAAATCTTTCTTCAATCTTGCACACCTGCTCTATATGTATATACATATATACACATAACACATATATCATATATTTAATATAAGTACCTGAAAACAAAACAAGGCTCTAACCAAAGACGACTACTATTACTCTGTGTTCATGGCACAACCTTTTCAACCCAATCCCATTACTTCCACAATTAGTCCCCATTTCTGTGCCCCTTATCCTGTTGATCTTGCAGTTGTCAGAGACGGCAACTTTGAGGTTACAGACATAAATGGCAACATTTTGTTCAAAGTGAAAGAATCCTTTTTTACTCTTCATGGCCACCGTGTACTTGTTGATGCTGCTGGAAATCCAATTGTCACTCTGCGCCAAAAGGTCTTGATAATTTCCCCAAACTCCTCTAGTTTTTTGTACTTAAATCTTTTCAATTCGTGACAAAAGCACTGATATCATATTTCTGTGAATGAATACAGACATTTACCGCACATAATAGATGGAAAGTGTTTAGGGGAGATAGCAAAAACTCCAAAGATTTTATCTTTAGTGCTAAATTATCCTCACTGATTCAACTCAAGACGAAATTAGATGTGTTTTTAGCACATAACACGAGTGAAAAAGTGTGCGATTTCAAAGTTAAAGGAAGCTGGTTGGAAAGATCATGTATCATTTATGCTGGAAAATCTTCAACCATTGTTGCCCAAGTAAGATGACTCGACCCTCCATCAAATTTGAACTAATAAAATTTGTCTTGTCATTATTTAGTTAGTACTTTTACTAATCGAAATGTTTGATGATTGGGGAAATGATTTGCAGATGCATAAAAAATATACTGCTAAGAGCATATTGCTAGGAAAGGACAAGTTCATGGTGACAGTGTACCCAAATATGGATTATGCTTTTATTGTTGCACTTATTGTCATCCTTTATGAGATCAACACTACTAGTCAGGCTCAATCGTCCGTCTAATTGTAGTATTTCCAATTGTCCTGAAAAGAAAAAACATGTCCATTTTTACCTTGTTATCTCAAAAACTTGTAATTTTATAGATATTTTATAATATTCATCATGATATTAATTAATATTAAAGAAATTCATGTCGAGCTTGAGTTTAAAATTATAAAAAGTCAATAATAATCTTATATTTTAGAACAGAGAAAGTATAATCTTTTATAAGAATAACAAAATAACAAATGTGAAGCATTTTCAATTTCCAATTTTTATTGAAATATGTGAAATCTAAAATAAATTGGGGAGGGAGAAAATCTCATCCACATTTTATTTTTGTTAGGAAGATCACGTTTGGAATTAGTGCTAAAAGACTCTTGTTAGTTCTTCCTCCTCCATCAAAAACCAAAGAAGACAAAGCATGTGGTGCATTCATCACCATGAACAAAGCATTACTAGTATTAATTAATTGATTGACATTTATATATATATATATATATATATATATATATATATCCCCACATCTGCACTAAATAATTGCCCCCACCTCTCCACTAATCAAATTGATAAAAGGAAAAGGGTGGATATCAACTAACGTCAACTCCCTCATCCATCCCACCACCGATGCAAATTCACACTTTCAATTCGAATATTAAATATCTACTTTCCTAGATAAGGTTTAAATAGTAAATGACAAAAAGTTTTATTTCTTTACTACAAAAGATATCGGAATATTTGATAGAAACCTATATGATTTATTAGGTATATCAAATATCAAATAATTAAAAATATATGTACTACTTTCCATGGTTGCGCCTACCACATCTTAAATGACAAAATAAAATAAAATAATATATATATATATATATATATAATCCATTGACATTAAATATCAAATCAGTCAAAATAAAATATGAAAATTGACATTTTTATATGTAAAAAATATATTTCGTTATGTAATATGTGGCATCGACACGTGTAAATATATATAGACTCATGATTTGAGCAGGTTAGTAAGGTGTCGGATCAATAAATAGCCGGCCGGGTCGTTTCCCATTTCATACGGCCCCCTATAAGAAATTAAAGCTAATTTTGTGTGAGTTCTTCGATCTCTCTACATCCACATCCACACGATGATGGCCGGAGGGAGCTACTTGCCGCTGGGTGGCGGTAACCCGGCGGTGGCGGTGATCGGACAACAGTTCAGTGCACCTTACCCAGTAGATCTGACAATTGTGAGGAAGCTGCTAACCATCACCGACGGCAACTTTGCGGTGACTGATTTGAATGGTAACATAATGTTCAAAGTCAAAGGTAAACTCTTAAGCCTTCGTGACCGCCGTATCTTGCTTGATGCTTCCGGCAACCCTGTCGTCTCTCTCCAACAAAAGGTTAATTAATTCATTTGTCACCCTTTACTATTAATTAATTAATCTACTGTGAACATCGCGCTTTTATGAACTTAGTGCTTGTTCGTCGTTGGTATCAATTGGGATGAAATTGGTTCATCAAAAAATGGTATTTTTAGGATTTAACATAAGAAATTACTCCATGTGTTCTAACTTCTAATTTAATGCTTTTATGAACTTAGTGCTTGTTCGTCGTTGGTATCAATTGGGATGAAATTGGTCCATCAAAAAATGGTATTTTTAGGATTTAACATAAGAAATTACTCCATGTGTTCTAACTTCTAATTTAATACTCTCTCTTTTCTAAATTATAATATTATTATTGACTTTTGAATGTAAATTTCAGACATTTAAACTTGATGATTCCTTGAAAATTAGGAAATAAACTTAGGATAAGTAATACTTTCTTAGATAGTTGTATTGACTAAAACTAAAGGAGTTATATCAATTTTGAGTTAGAAAATGTTTTGAGTTACTTCAGAAAATATCTTATATTTTGGAGCAAAGGAAATACTACATTTTCTTTATAGTCCGTTTTGCAACTAAAGATACATTTTTAACCTTACACAATAAAATGTCTGTGAAGTTTTCAAAATGCCATCAGTACATGTAGATTGAACATGATCATGCTATCACTACTAAATTTCTAACAAATATTAGGAATGTGAATGGAATTTTCTTTTTTTATATTAAAAATGGTTGTTAGTGTAAGATTGTGAAGAGGACAAGTAATTTGGGACGAATGGAAGGTTTATTTTCTTGCTTAGATTATTTTGTGTTAGTGTATTTTAGTGTTACTTTGTGAATGTAAAAAAGAAATAACTATGTTTAGTCTGCTTGTTGATTAAATAATATTCAGATATTGAGTGCACATAGGAGATGGGAAGTTTACAGAGGGGATAGCTCAGACTCCAAAGATCTACTCTTTAGTGTCAAGAAGTCATCTCTCCTCCAATTCAAGACTGAATTAGATGTGTTCTTAGCCTCTAACACTGATGAAAAGAATTGTGACTTCAGAATTAAAGGCAGCTGGTTAGAGAGATCATGCACCATTTTCGCAGGAAATTCATCTACTATCATTGCCCAGGTACCTACCTCATATGTCATATCCTAACATTTTCACTTTATCTGTTTCACAGAAACAGTCTCTTTTGTCCCGGCCAAAATATTCACTAGAATTCATTAGACCTTCACTAAAATGTTCATAAGGCCCTGATTGGGGACCATGAGCCTAGCTAGGCAATGATTTAATTAGCTTAACAAAGATTGGGAAAGAAAAAAAATGAGGAACCCACAACGCACTTATTACTAGTAATCGAATAATGTACTACTACTACTACTACTTTTCTTGATTTCCACCATGTTTGATAAATTGGCATTAATTTAATTTGGGCAGATGCATAAGAAACATAGTGTTTCAAGCGTTGTGCTGGGAAAGGACACGTTCGCGGTGACTGTCTATCCACATGTGGATTACGCCTTCATCGTTGCTCTGGTGGTGATTCTTGACGAAATCAATGAAGACCGCCATGATGATGATTGAAGACGCAAAGTATAATTACTTATTTAATTACTACTGTCTTAGTTATCTTGGTTGTGATCAATTAGCTGATGTTTGAACATGATTATGTATCTAATGAGTGTGGTTAAACTCTACAAGAAATGTACTATATATGGAAGAAATAAATAAACAAACAGGAGTGTTGTTATGTATATCTGGAACAAGTTTGCTTATATACTTTCATTTATTTTTTTAATTAAGTTTGTGCAACAACATAGATAGTCGTTGGAAAAAACTTAATAGGAGTACATACTAGTCTTCAAAAAAGGTTCTCATTCACACTTGATTTTGTTTTTCTTGTAATTATATTTGCACATAGAAGTATAGAATAATGTTAAAGATAAGATAATCCCTCCATTGGACAATGTCTTCAAATTTATTATGATGATTTTAAAATTACTCTATCACTTTTAAATTAAAATTTCAATGAATTTAAGAATAAATATGAATAAAAAATTAATACATTAAAATAAGGAATTTCTTAACATGTGTTTTTGGGGCACATGCTAAACACGCGGTTCAAGAGAATATTCTCTTGAACTGTGTGTATATTCTCTTGAATTTAGTGTAAATGCAGAAATCAAGGGAATATGTACACAGTTCAAGAGAATATTCTCTTAAATTGTGTGCTTAACATGTGACCTACCTTAGGGGAAAACCCTTAAAATAAATGCCAAAACAAGTGGCGGTGCATCATCACATTACATGACCAAATGTCCAAACCATTATTACTATTAATAATTGATGCATCCCCACCTCTCCACTACATTAAACGAAAAAGAAAGGATGGGCATCAAAATTGATGATTGATCAACTATAGTCAACCCAACATTATATATATCAAGTGGCCTATACATGCAATGCAATTTTCTGAAACACAGATTCTGCTTATTGATGTTAATGTGGGATGAATTACAACAACCAATTGTCCCGAACTTCAGCCATTGGCTTTTGGCATATATACGATAGTGTTATCACTATCAAGAATGAATAAGAGAGAGGGAGAGGGAGAGAAATCAAATTATGTTATCTTTATTTTCAATGGATATGAATTTAGTGGTGATGAAGGAGGTTTTCAATTTTTTATTAGTGTTTGATTGTGCTGTTAATAATAATCAATATCAGGTCAACAAATTTATTCTAATTAAAGAACATATCTCTCTATATGCGCCTGGCAAGTAGGGGTGTAAACGGATATAAACGGATACGGATATCAGTATATCCGTATCCGGAAAATTAATCCGTATTCGTATCCGGTATCCGACGGATTTTAAAAATATTATCCGTATCCGGTATTCGGAATAATATCCGAATACGGATAATATCCGTTTTCGTATCCGTATCTGTATCCGGCAGATTTAAAAACTAAGAATTTATTATTATTATTTATTAAATTTTTTTTGCTAAATTACTAATATTTTATTTAATTACTAGATATTACTGAATGTAAAGCTATACTAATGAATGTAAGATATTAATAAATGTAAAGCTATACTAATGAAGGTAAGTTATTAATTAATAAACATAAGTTATTAATATATATGTAACAAGTTAATAATTATAGTTTTGCAAGTTAATATATATATATATATATATATAAACTATAGCTATTAGTATTAATTAATAAATTTAAGTTATTAATGAATGTAAGTTATTAATATATATGTAACAAACTAATAGCTATAGTTTTGTGAGTTAATATATATACGTAAGTTATATATATATATATATATATATATATATATATAAGCTAATAACTATTGTTTTGTAAGTTAATATATATGTAAGTTATTAATTAATAAATGTAAGTTATTAATATATATATGTAACAAGCTAATAGCTATAGTTTTGTAAGTTAATATATACATTTAAGTTATTAATTAATGAATCTAAGTTATTAACATATATGTAACAAACTAATAGCTATAATTTTGTAACTTAATATATATATATATATATATATATATGTAAGTTATTAATATATATACATGTGTGTGTGTAAGTTATTCATTAATGAATGTAAGTTATTTATATATAATTAATGCATATTTATTAATATATATATTTATTCGGATACGGATACGAATCCGAATATCGGATTCCGGATATCCGCCATCCGCCGGATATATTTACGGTCGGATATTAAACGAATACGAATACGCCTATATTCGTATCCGTATCCGTTTATTTGCGAATACCTTTAAACCGAATACGGATATATCCGTTTTTTCTCGAATACGAATAATATCCGTTTTTTTCCGAATACGAATGCGGACGAATACGAATTTTTCGGTTACCATTTACAGCCCTACCGGCAAGTATAGAGAATATATTAAATACACAATTATTATTAGAGTTATATATCTAGCAAGTGTGATGTAAAAGTATTAATCGAACTTTTGATAATAACATTATCTTAAATATATAATATTAGTTGTTAAAAGTTTAAATAATAGGAGTTGTACTCAAACTTAATTGTTGTCGAAATGATATAACAATAGAGGGAGAGAGCAAGTATCAGCTGATCTGGCCAAACTAAATACTCCACTTCACTAGCTATATATACATATACATGTGTATATATACATATACATGTATATATATATATATATATATATATATATATATATATATATATGCTGAAGTGTGAAGATAATGTTGCGAACTATGCATCAGAATTATATAAAATAATAATACAAATAAAAAAATGGATGCATAGTGTGATTATGTGTATGATATACACTAAGGTCAGTCTAGCTCAACGGATTGCCAGCACACCAACTCAAGTTGTCAGTTTCATGATAAAATGGAAATTTTTGAGCAATTTCACAAAACCAATCATAAAACAAAAGCCGGCCCAAAAAAGACAGATTCTTTCCACGTTAAACAAATATTGGTCTGAAATGGTTGGCGTACATATAAAAATTTCATTCAACTATGGCTGACCGTGACGACGTTGCACATATTTTATGTGAGTCTCCCTGTATATTATTACAAATTTATGTTAAATTATAATTATAAAATATATTAATACACGAGAGTTGATAAAATTATAAAAATATTTTATTTATTATACATTTTTTTAAAAAAATTATCATAATATTTATCTAATTAATTGATAATCAAATAATCAACATAATCATTTTTTGTAGATGTTATTAGTTTATAATGCAGTAGTTACGGTCTAAATTATATACACTTGGGTCTATATATTTATATTGGGTGTGGATGTGTGTCTGGAATCTGGATGTTGGACATGGTAAAATTAATATTTTCAAATTTATAGACACCACTCAAAATCTCTTACATCGGATATGAGTGCATTTCTATATATGATTTTGTTAGTAACGATGAAAATATGTTAATAGATAGTTAATGATATTAAGATCAATCCTACAAAAAATTAGAATTATAAAAAAAAAATTCACCGTTAAAAGTCTAAAAAAAATTCCATTCATTGAAAATTTGATAAAAAATCTACATGTTCATCAAATGGTGGAAAAGTATCGGATTACTTTTATTTTTGAAACAATTATGCTATTCAATATAATAAATTACTTAACCGGTATCGATTTCAATTATATTATTCACAATTACAAATGTTAACGCCAAATTTTGGCCACATGATAAAATCACCAAAAGGCAGAGCCAAAATCGCGCCAACGGATGATGGTGTAGTCTTGTGGATTTAAAACCCACAAATATATAAATAATAACATACACCAAGAATATAAATACAGAATAAATAACAAGAACACCAAGATTTAACGTGGAAACCCAAAATGGGAGAAAATCACGGAGAGAGCGAATTCACTATAATATCAAAGAGTACAAAAATATCTATCTCCGACCTCCTCTCTAACCTCCTGCCCTGCTATATTTATAGAAGAAATACCCCATGTGACCCATGTGCAATATGGCCCACTAAAATGTCTAGCCCAATAAATCTCAACCCAACATTGCCCCCCAGTCTCTTATTTACAAGAAACTTAAAATAAGAGACTATACAAAAAAGTCCACCACACAAACTACGAGTGTCCTTTCGGAAAAACAAAGTTTTCTTGAATGATGTCCATCCAAAGGGATTTTTATCCGTTCAGGAGGAACACTCCTCTTCGACCAAGGGCCTGAAGAGGAGAGGTCCCCGACTTTTGCCTGGGTGACCCAAAATACTCCGCTCGACCAATGGCCTAAGCTGAAGAGATCCCCGTTCCCCACCGAAGGATGTATATCCGCATGAATATTCACCATTTTTGGAAAAACTAAGCATTTCCAATAGACGCCTTGGAACCGAAGTTGCAACTGTTCATCTGCACTTTTCTCAAATTCTTTATTCTGGCAAAGCTCTCCAAGCATAATATAATAAAGTGAAATATGAATCAAAATGTCAAGCTTGCATTGATTAAGCTGCTCCATTCTTTCCACTAATTTAACCGCCCTATCAACCTTCTCCCATTTGTATAATATGTGAATTGAGTAAACTGCGTCTGTTAATCTCACTAAAAACATCCAAAGCCTTATCATAATGCAAGACTGGGATAAAACTAAATTTATCAAGATTCCACCTCATAACACTCATCTCTTTTAACCTCGATTCCGCCAACCTAAATGCACAAAATTACCTTCTAAAAGGTAAGTAAATATTTGATTATTCGGAAACCAAAGACTCATTTTTTAAAACTTGAACAAACAATACAATTGCCTCCTCCAATAGGCCCTAATTTCCAAAACACCTAATAAAGAAGCCCAAGTCCCTAGATACATAAAACTACAAGAATTTACCAGCTCCGTGGCAAGAAATCTCAGATGGGCATTCTGTCGAGCACCAGCCAAATCCATGCCCAAGCAACGACCCCAAAACCAAAGAGCAACATCGCCTCCCATGAAAACAAAGCCGAAGCGGAATCATGCCAGCCGAAGCCGAAGCCGAAGTCCGACGGCGGATCGTCGAGGATGACTGCCGAAACCAACTCAACCGTGCCGGAACTATCCGAAGCGAAGGCCGAAGCCCACGCCGGAGCGGATCTGGAGTAGAAGCTGAAGCCAAATGGAAGTCGAAGCCTGACGTGATCCGAAGCCATGACGATGTGGTCCGAAGTGAAGCGGTGCCGAAGCAATCCGAAGCTTGGCTAAAACTTGTCCGAAGCCAATCCGAAGCTTGGCTAAAACTTGCCCGAAGCCAAAGACTGGCTGCCGAACTGAAGCGGTGCCGAAGCAATTTAGGGATGCCGAAGGGGAGACAGACATCATTTGTAAAGAGTGGACAACAGTATCAACCCCATACATGTTGATAACATCTTGTTCAGATGAAGAGACAGCTTCCCGGATCCAAGCAAACGGGTTCCGCGTCCTGGAGGCTCCCTCCCACGGATCCAAGCCCTTCAAAATCCGATTCGGATGGTACACCACACTGTTCCCCGGCCTCCTCGATAGCCAAGTAAACAAAAACATCAAAACCAGAAAAATCACAAACAACGTCCCAAGGGACGTTAAAAACGCACTGAAATCCATCTGGGTTTTCTAAAAATCACTCAAAAAAACTCTCTTAATTTCTCCCTCTAAAAGCAACGTGAAAGGTAGCTGCTAATGGGTTTTGGGGAGCATTGAAAGTAAAGTAAAGTAACCGTTGGAAGGGGTGTACATATTATTACCCAATAAATAATTAAAATGGGGAAGAATATATATGGATAGCATACATGACTCAACAGATGCTATTAAAGCAACAAAGTCCTTGGGCCAAGCAAGCAGCGGTATTGTTGACAGAACCCACTAGCTGAACAATACAATAAATATCATGCATATAAATTCCACAAATAAAAAGAAAGAACCACTTATCTTTTATAGAAGGTCTTCCTGGCACTTCGGTGATTTTTGATTCAATAATAGAACCAAACGTTCCCACAGACGGCGCCAATGTTAACGCCAAATTTTGGCCACATGATAAAATCACCAAAAGGCAGAGTCAAAATCGCGCCAACGGATGATGGTGTAGTCTTGTGGATTTTAACCCACAAATATATAAATAATAACATACACCAAGAATATAAATACAGAATAAATAACAAGAACACCAAGATTTAACGTGGAAATCCAAAATGGGAGAAAACCACGGAGAGAGCGAATTCACTATAATATCAAAGAATACAAAAATATCTATCTCCGACCTCCTTTCTAACCTCCTGCCCTGCTATATTTATAAAAGAAATACCCCCATGTGACCCATGTGTAATATGGCCCACCAAAATGTCTAGCCCAATAAATCCCAACCCAACAACAAAAATTGATGAAATGGAGAGAAATTAAAATAGAAAGGATCCTAATACGTGTCGAGTGTCTAAACATATCACATATATATCCGTCACCCATTAAAGAGAGTTATTGTAATATGGTTTTCAATAAAAAAACAAAATCAAAGTAAATTACTAGGTCAATCATTTAATTAAAATAATTGAAAGAAACAGTTTTGATGTAAGACGTGAGAGACCTGGTTTGGAATTAAATATTGAGTCATGTTATTTGTGGATACAAATTTGTGTTAAATTACAATTGTGAAATATATTGATACATGAGATTTAATAAAATTATAAGAGGGTCTCACTTATCGCACATTTTAAAAAAAAATTTACCGCTAATACTTGGAATCAAAAAATTAATGTAAACTCTCAATATATATTATAATCTTTAAATATTTAATTAAGCGTAAAAAATTTGAGGCTGGGCAAAAAGATAGTACATAAATAAGACTAGACAGAAGAAGGAAAAATGAAAGAACAAAAAGTGGGTTTCTCTCAGGAAAAAAACAAAACAGGGTTGAGCATAATACATAATACATATACATATAATAAATTGGGGCGGAGAGTTTCCTTGAAAGTCTTCTTCCTTGTTTCCTTTTTCTATTCTATTCTATTCTATTCCTTATTTCTATACAATACTATACTATATACTATACATTCAAACGAAAGAACAAGGTCTTTTGTATTGTTTACCTTCTTCCTTTTATCAATTATTATTACTAGACCTCCTCTTTATCCATCTGTCTATTGTTCTTAACTCCTCCTTATCGGAACAATTTTTTTTTTTTTTGGTTTTGTTTTAGAGAGAGGGGAAAAAGATGATGATGCCATCGTCTTCTTCTTATTCTTCTTCTTCCTCTTCTGGTTCGGCTACTGTTCGAGTTGAGAAGGCGACTAGCGAATTTTTAATTGGTCCAGATTGGACCATCAATATCGAAATTTGTGATACCATCAATTCCAATAACTGGTATGCCGATTTCTTTCTTTCTTTCTTTCTTTCCTTTTCGAATTTAAAGCTCTTGTCTTTTAATCAAGTTGACCTTTTCTCCATGGGTTTCGATTTAGGGTTTCAGTGTAGATATAGAATAAGGATATGCATGCATGTTTATGGGCTGTTATTTCATATGCTATAGCTTCATGATTTCTTGTTTTGAATTCTCTGTTGGGCTCTTGAAAGGGGAAAAAACTTTACTTTTTCATTATTTTTTCTTCTTTCCATCTGTTTGGGAGCTGAAATTAACAAGGGTTGATTTTTTGTTTTAAATTCTCTGTTGGACTCATTAAAGGGGGGGAGGTTTACTTTTTCATTAATTCTTCTTATTTTCCTCTGTTTGGGAGCTGAAATTAACAAGGGTAGTGTGTGTAGTGTTTTCTTTCTATTGGCTATGATTTTGTCCTTGATAATGAGAATTTTTGTTTATTTCTCTACCCAAAGGCATCTTATTAGAAATCCACTATTCTTATTCTTTTTATTTGCCATGTGTTGTTGAAATTGGAGCTCAAGGGTGGACTAAATTGTCGTATAATGCTTACATGGTAACTTGCACAGGCTAGCTAAAGATGTTGTCAAAGCTTTGAAGAAAAGGTTACAACACAAGAACCCTAATGTTCACCTACTTGCATTGACGGTATTTTTCCTTGAAGCCTTTTAGTATAGTGTTTTGGTTATATGAAGAGAAGTTATTCTGTAATTCGAGTTGCAGGCTAGTTTAATGTTGAACTGGTTGGTCCTCTGCTACTTGATTTGCCGTGTACTAGAATTTACCCTGTTGTCAGTAGTCCACTATACTTTATGTATGTATTGTAGCTTCTGGAGACGATGGTGAAGAACTGTGGTGACTATGTGCATTCTCAAATAGTTGAGAGGAATATACTACAGGATATGATCAAGATTGTGAAGAAAAAGGCAAGTTACTTTATTGTATATGTTTGGTACATTAGTCAATACTTTGTTCCCTGGTCCTTTCCATAATTTACTGAACTTAAGGTTTTAATGCAATCTGTAGCTCCGGTATCTCATTTATTAGTTGAGTCTGTCCTATCTTATTTAGCGTTCTGGCTCTTTATATATTCATATATATTGCTCTGGTGGGCGGCCAAAGCCCTAAAACCTGGTCTCTTTTCTTCAATAAACAATCTTCCATGCGGCCAAGTGTGATACTTCAAAATGGTTGAAGATATCTGGGTGCTATGGATGCCCTTATAAACGTCATGCGAATAATAACTTGCATCTTCTTGGGTTGAAAAATTACTTCTGGGCTGTGTAATAAGAATTAATGCAAGCTGATGTATGGAGTTCTTTCTGAGCTCTGAAATCAGCATCCTGGATTCTGACTCTGTTTGCAGTGAGGATGGCAGCTATGCTGTGTTGAGATATTAGGCTGAAAAGTAATGTCCACCACCAGAATCTTTGCCATGGTGTGAACTATTTTTGCATGTCATTAACAGTAAAGTTGAACTGCTCACTTTTGTGTGCATTTTATCAATATATCATCCTTACATGTATACTGATTCTCATGATTCACGTCTACCATTTGATTCCACCAAATACTTGGTATCTAAACTCTTTCTTTTTCCGTTATTTAATTGGGTATTCAGTAGCGAACTTGGTGAGGTGTTTAGTTTTAGGTTTATTTATGGAGGGTTCTCTGATTGATGATATAAACATGAGCCAGCATGTTAAATTAGTAATTTAGATTGATTTCTTCTTTCTTTTAAATTCTTTTAAAAAAACTTTTTGGAGGGAGGAGGGGAAGGGAGTAATATTCTAAGGTGGGTTCTACGGCCTACTGTAGAAAGTTGACCTGTGTGGTAAATTCATGGCTTTTATTTTTTAGAAGCTTGAGCATTAGAGGTCTTGACAATATATTTGTCAATATTGTTTACAACTTGCATGCCTATGATTTCATATTTGGAAGTATTCATGACGCAAATGTTCCTGATGGATTTACTTTCCCAGCTTTCAAGGTCTGCCAATAGAGTTTTATTTTATCTCCTTTGTAGGAAACTTTTTGATTTGCATTAAGTGCTTACCTAGGAACCAGATATTATAGTTTGTCCTTCGTTTCCTATTCGTTTTGGTTATTATTTAGTGGACCAAGTGCTTACCGTGGAACCATATAAATTTCTTTTGACACGAAGATCATTAAAATATTTGATGATGTCTGATGTCTTCACTATGACAATCTCTCAACCGGACATATTAATGGATTTTTATGTCTCGGTTTAGTGATTCTTAAGTGAATTTATTGGAGAAACATGGTGTCGACATCTCTAAGTCAGTGATTTTGTATTTTTGCTGATTTTCAATTTAGTGGTTGTGGATTATGTTCAGGCCAATTGTCAGTAGTTTTGTTGCACTGATTGGTTGTTACATTTATTATGCCATTCTCCCTTTTTATTTGTTTGTTTATATGATATTTGGATGTTCTAAATTCTCATTTTGCATCTTTTTATGGTTGTATATAATAATCAGTTATCTTATTGTATTTTGTTTAACTATATCTAAATTACATGATTTGTTTACCACTTCTTTAGTATTTTAAGTGGCCTCAAACATAAGATATCTGGATGCTTTTTGCAGACAGACATGCGTGTAAGGGAGAAAATCCTGGTATTGCTAGACTCTTGGCAAGAAGCATTTGGTGGAGCTAGAGGAAAATATCCTCAGTATTACTGGGCTTATGAAGAATTGAGAGTAAGTTTTTGTTAGTGAAGTTCTGTGCTTTATGCATGATTAAGACTAGTTTCTTCTCTGGTGGCAAATGATGGTGTTGCTTAATTGTTGTGGATAAACTTGAGTTTAACACAGCATCATGATAAGTTACGAGATTATAGGTCGTAAGTTATAATCATGGTTAAAACTCTGATTTATTGGCTAATTGTTTACTTTAAGTGGCCTAGAAGAGTTCATTTTTACTGCTGTGCTTCTATAACCTCCTGCCAATATGATTTCATGATCCATGTTTCAGTGATAAAGATTCTCTAACCAAGAAAATTTACTTTTTTGTATTAGATAAAAAGAAAATAGATTATGCAGCTTTATCAATACTAAATAGATGTCTAGTACCTTTTGTGGGTTTTATGCATCGGTGTTAGTCCTCCTGTTTAGTAGTCCAAATTTCAAAATGGAATGTATCAAAATTTGAATAGCAGGTTTCTGATCATAATTGTGATGGTATGACATTAAAATCTATTGGTTGTACTACTCATGGCAGCGTTCTGGAGTTGAATTTCCACACCGTACATCAGATTCAGCTCTGATATTCACACCTACTGTTACCCATCCAATGGTCGGACATGCTCAAGCTGGTTATGGGATGCCAATCAATTCTTCAACAAGGCTCGATGAAGCCATGGCATCTGAGGTGGAAACTTTAAGGTGAGGATTTGACTCATTTTAAACTCTACTTGATCCAGATTCCTATCATGCTATATCTCACCTTATCTTTTTACTTATTTTCTTCTTTTCACCTAAAGTTTGTCAAGCATAAGTTCAATGAGGGAGGTTCTGGATCTTTTATCTGCCATGCTTCAGGCTGTCAATCCAAATGACCGCATGGTATGTGCAATAGAATTACATTTTACAGTATCTGCTAGCCAAGTTTTATATTATTATTAATATCTTTGCTTATAGGCTGTTAAAGATGAAGTCATAGTTGATCTAGTCGGCCGGTGCCGTTCCAACCAGAAGAAACTTATGCAGATGTTGACTACAACGGGGCAAGTTATCATCCTTTTTTATCAGACATTTTCAGAAATACAATTTTAGTGTTTGTTCCTCTTGATTCGTCCCATAAAATAAAATTAGGAAAAGAACTAAAAAGACTTGTATTTGTTCCTCTTAGAACTACGCTGTTGGGACATGGATCTGCTTCTGCACATGGTTTTCATGGTATCTCATGAATTTATTTTGTTGTTGGCAGGGATGAAGAACTTCTTGGTCAAGGTCTTGAATTAAATGATAGCATACAAAATGAGCTCGCTAAACATGACGCTGTAGCTTCTGGTTCCCCACTGCCAACTCAAGTAATGAACTTTAAACCCCCACTGACTAACATTCCTGATTCCAGCCCCAAAGCTACTGAAGATAGCGGACTCAGCTCAGGGCCAAGTGTTGTACCTTCTACACCTCCTCCATCTGTGGTGGAGACAAGGCATCCAACTGAAGAAGAGGAAGAAGAAGATGATTTCGCGCAGCTAGCTAGAAGGTTGTTCTTGACCATCACATCACACATCAGGCATAACAATTCGCACATTACACAAAAAATCACACATCAGTACATCACATATAACTATTCACATGCGCATGAGCATCTGATTATCACGATCATTTTATTTTGTTCCAATTTATACTACCTTCGTCTGGAATCGATAGTTGTATATTCTCCCCCTTATTTATGTGTGCTTGGCTTAGTCGCTAAAGCATATTTGTACATTATATATATATAAAAATTATTTTTGGTATAGTTATAGCATTCAAATAGACTAAGAATATTAAAATATAATTTTCAAATATGCTTTTGACACGTCATAACTTCCATGCCAAAAACATCCCAAAAGATGACTAATCTTTTCCGGGCACGGGGAGATTAGTCTTTAAGACAGTGGAGGTATACAAATGCTTGTTAATGATAAAGGATATATGGCTTATACTAATAAATCAATTCAAACTGAACCTTCTGGATCATTGTTAGTTTGTCAATGTCCTATTTGAGAGCAGCTGAAAATATGTAGACCCTTAACCTACAATATGTGTAGTGCTTTTTGTTGATTAAATCTGATATCCATTGTTTCCAGTTGGTTGACTTAATGATCTGTCAATGCAGGCATTCCAAAACACGGTCACCCGCGTCACAGAGCACATCTGTTGGAACTAGTGAAACTGCTGATTCACTAGGCAATGCATTGGCTCTACCTGATCCACCTGCACCAGTGAAGACTACAAAAGACCAAGATATGATAGACCTCTTGAGTCTAACCTTGTCAACTACTGTGACTTCTCCTCAAGCATCATCTTCACAAAACGTGGATCATCCGTATACTTCCCAACCATATCCTGGAAACCAGGGGCAGGTAGTCTTTAATGGTTATGTTGCTCCCTGGGCACAGGCTCAGGCTCGGCCACAGCAGCAGCAGCCACAACCACAGCCACAGCTTCAACCACAACCTCCATATCAGCCACAGCTTCAATCACAATCTCCATATCAGCCACAGGTTCAACCTCAACAACCACATCTTCAAGCTCAGTCTCAGTATCCCCAGTTCTCATCTGGCTATCCTCCACCGCCCTGGGCAGCGACTCCAGGTTATTACAGCAACCAGAATAATTTGTCCACATATCCTTATGCATATTTAACTTCACAAGCCAATAATACAACACCACAGAGACCTTTCCAAGGAGCCAGACCCTTGCAGCAGGTAAACTTTACACCTGCCATTGGAAGCAATGGGTCAGTTACAAATGGAGATGCGCAAATGAGCTCAACGCCAAGAGGCAATGCACCTGCAGCAGGGCAGAAGCCCTTTGTTCCTTCATACAGATTGTTTGAGGATCTTAATGTGCTTGGCAATGGAGATGGAAGGTTTAGTACAAAAAACACATCTCCCAGTTTATCAGGAACTTCAACCCAGAGTATGGTCGGTGGAAGGAAATGAAATGATTATTTGTGTACGATAATTACATTTTCCTACATGGTAAATCTCATGCAATTAGAATGTGACACATGTCAATATGGTGTATTGTAGTGGTTTTCATTTTTATTTTTTTTCCAGTTTGCAGCACTCCTTTGAGGTACATGTAATTATAGTTTGGTAACATTGGTTGTTGCTATATTATTGATACTAGTTGCCGCCAGAGTACATTGAATGGATGAGATGAAACTGTGGATGAAACATTTTCTAGTCCACAACAATATTTCATTGTGTATTAGTTTATTTAATCCTTGTTACTCATGTTTAATTTCCACCTTATTAGCCTTTCTATTCCTATGATCAAGCGTTTTTCTTCACGAGTAGTGATTGTTAATATCCTTGTCATCAGAGAGTACATTGAAGGGATGCTATGCCATGCTCCCTTTCAATCTACCGTGCTCAACAGTGTTATTCCTCGAAACATGTGGAATTCTTATGTTAAGCAGATGAAATTTAACCGATCCAATTTAAACCAGTATAAAAGAAATTCTTATGTTAAGCAGATGAAATTTAACCGACCCAATTTAAACCAGTATAAAAGCCTATCTTGTACATCATCTCACCCCTTCTATTCCTATAATCCTGATCTTCTATCTTTAGGCAGTTGTTTATCCAGGAGAATACGATCAATAAAAACGAAAAATTTAAAATAATTTTGTATCTTCCAAGGCCATCAGTTTGATTTTGTACAATTTAAATATCTTGAAAGTTACATAAGTATGATGCCCCCACCTGGCACCTTGCCTGGGAGAATACACGTATATACTCAAATGAGATTTCTGATTCAATATGCTCATATAGAGGAATTAGCTGGTTCAAGTAGGGCATATTTGAAGGAATGCAGGCAAAGATGAAATTCCAGTCAAAACCGTTGAACAAGTTTATCTTTAGGCCAGGTAGTGCACTTGTAATAAAATTATATAAATTGAAGATCTACGAACTTTATACAAATTGAACATTGGGTAGGGCAGACAAAGAGAAATAAATACACACTGAACATGAAGAGAATTAACATGAGAATGGAACAGAAAATATTTACACCTTTTTACCTACATATCAGATTATTTGCTGAAGCCTCCACGGACTCTGCAAACTTTCTCGACTTGTATCATCCTTTGCACTGGAGGCTTAACGAATATATGTATAGCACATACATCTTCCAAGATGTGTTTCTTGTATCCTTCACATTTTGACTGCATTGACCACTGGGAAAGCCAGAATGTCACGGATGACAATTCGTTTGTTATCAATATCGCATTGGCGTCTGTCTGACACTTCATAACTAATCAAATCAAGATATCCCCCAATGTTGTGACTCCGGAGGGTCCAACTGCATATTCATCTTGATGGGGAGATCTCATCAGCATATATTGAAACACAAGCATCTGCAGCACCCGCAGCAAGCAGTACTTGATAGGGATGGAAAGTGAGGCAGCTTACTGATCCTATCTTCTGGGCCATGAAAGTGGGGTAGTATCTAATGGTGCCTAATTGTTCACCCTCCATGCTGAAGACTTTGATGAGCTGTTTGGCCGAGCCACTAGCAATAAGGGGCGCATGTCGGTGAACAGCTAAAGCTGCAAGTGATCCCCTATGAGCGTCGATTGTTAAGTACGCATCATCGTTGCGTCTGATATCAAGGAACTGAATGTCACCAGCTTGTGATGCACTGACAATCTGAAGAAAGTAAATAAACGCATGTGAAAATAATCACAGGCAAAATATTTTGTTGATTTTGCTATTGAAGGGTAGAGGCTAGTAATAGCTTTTGAGCCAAAAATTACTCCCACAAACCCGCACTTTACCTTTGCCAGATCAAGTCCGGGCTGAAAACCTATGCCCACAACTCTCTGGGTGTGTGGTTGACTCGTACAAACAAGCCTGGATTTCATGGATTATGTTAAAAAAGTTTTAAAACCAGCACATGCATAACAATATATGCAACTAAATGAGAGGAGAGATGACATGATTTGGTTAGTGGTCAAGGTTTAGATGATATTATGTTCAAATTTAAAAGTTAGGGCTGCACAAAATTTTTGGTTTAGAAGGCTGATGATGCCTTGTATACTGGACTACTGTGTTGAGAACGTACATTGCATTATAAAGAATAAGACCATGTAACTGACCCAACTTGGTACACAATTAAAAAGGTCAATGCTTACATTTCAGGTGTTCGAATGTCAAAAAGTCTGACAGAACCATCCGCAAAACCAGCAGCAAATTGACCACCATGTATTTGAGAAGCAGACTACAAAAGGCACAAAAAGGGGAACCAAAGATGTAGAGAAGTTTAGATAAAAAATAAACAGCAAACATTACACAAACAGATCCTTCATGAAAGAGGACAATTAAAATGTTGAACCTACAATGGATAGTGTCCAAAACATGAACATACATAATAACAAAATGGCATAGGCCAGGGAAAAAAATTTCAAGATGTTCCAATCCCCATACTTGGGACAAAATTAACTATCAAATAATAATAATAGTTGTTATTAGAAGGGGTTTCACATCGGGAGGGGCCATAATAATTATGAAAAATTTTGAGGGGGTAGTTTTGCACTTTCGGGTTGAATTAGGGTTTCCTATATAAGGAGTAGATCCTGCATTGTATGATGTACCAAAATTCTAAAGATAGTGAAACTAATTTGCGGCAGATGGTGGACTAGCCCAACGTTTCGGTGAACCACGTAAATTTTTTCGCATTGTGCGAGTGTTTTTCTTTAGATTTCTCTTTGCTATTGTTTTCATTGCGTTCTTATTCTCTAACACATTCATGTGAGTAGGCCTTGACATCTGGCTAGTTAAGATGAATCAATTGGATACATTAAATAACCAACCTTGACAGGGATATGACACCGCGAAATATGGTTAGATTGTAACGCTCTAACACAAACGTGATTTGAAGGTTTAAACATACCAACAAGAACGTAAGATAAACCCTTGAATCCACAAGGAAGATGAACTCACAAAGAGAACAAATAGATAATAATATTGATTCAATAAAACGTCCTATGTAAATAAACCCCAACACATATTTATAGGACTAAACTACTTTCCTATGATTAATTGTGAAAGGAAAATAATTAAAACCTAAAACTAAATAAAATTAAAAAAGCTAAAGCCCAAAACATAAACAGGCCAAATATAAATTTAGCTACTAAATTTTTCTAAATAATAAATAAAAATACATCAAATAAATAAAAGCTCCATAAATATTAAAATATATGAAAATCCGAATCTTTCTAGTTATTTTCCACTGTATCAGGATATCCAATATCACCTTGTTGACTATACAACACAATACATTCAAACTTACCTTTGACTAAAAAATTTATTTGCTGCAGATTGATATCAGAAAATAATATCATTTCCTCGTAGGTTTTTTTTTTGGCTTTATCCAGGGAAGAATCATTGCTCGTTATGCAAGAAATAACCTTTAAAAAAAGGGTGGGCTAAAACAGGCAAGTTGCCCACAAACTATGCAGAAAATAAGTCCCAGCCAAAAAACAGAAAGGAAAAACTCAAGTAATTGAGCACAGGAAAAGAATAAAATAATGCAATGAGTAGAAAATATGCGAACCCACCAATGCACAGACGCTGCATTCTGACGGTAATGGAATAGAACTAACAAGCTGCTCCTTATCCAGATCCCAGACCATGGTTGATGATATTTCACCAGAAGCATACTAGAAGCACCAAATAAATGTATAAAACCAGTAAATGAATCTGCTACACAATATATACAACTCCCGTCCCATTTTAATAACCTCCTTGACAATTTGGGATATTGCAAATTAAGTGGTCTACTGCACATATAAATGCATTAAATATTAAATTTGAGTATGTCACCCTTGTGTTTGAAAATTTAGAGAACAAGTTTTAAATGGAAAACCAGTTGATATATCAATGCTCTTAAAAGTTTTTTTCAATACTCTTTTTCTGTAAATTATTGCCAAGTGAAGGTAACTTAAATTGGGACGGAAGAAATACCAAATTGCATGCAAGTATAATCCTAGAGAAAACATGTACCAGAAAGCCCGACTGCTGCTGCCAATCCACAACAGCATTAACACTTCGAACACCAGGTCTATGACATTGGACTGAAGAAAAGGCAGTCACGAGTTTCTGTTTGCTTCTGACATCATAATCTTTCCATATTCGGATACTTCCATCACCTGCATCATGTATGTGTACCACAAGTTATAATCAAAATCACGAATTCTAACACAGCATATGAAAACCAAGATGTAACAAATTAAACACATTAGTTAGATGTTTACTCGAAGCAACGAGAAGCAAGCTGTCGTCAAGCTCATTGACCAGGCAGAGCTTTGATATACCTTTGTCAGGATACTCATGATTACTAAAAGAATTTAGGAGGGTAGCTTCTTCATAGTTCCATACCCTGGAAAAATACAACGGGAGCAATTGAGTGATCATATACACAAACATATAAAATAAAAATTTATTAAGTTAGTATACAGTGCGTTAATACCAAACTAATTGACAAGGACAACTAACCCCTCAACTAATTACCCATATTTATATTAGAATGCGGTTATTCTCAAGATACAAAAAATGCAGCAAGAAGTGCAAACAATCAAAATGTTTAGTATTCATGAGTTCAAAGAGTATATTTAAATTGTTATTCTGACATTTCTGATCTTTTGTACTAGGAAAGCTAAGAAGAAAAAGTATCAACGAGATACAAGCTAGAAGAAACTCAGGAGACCAAGCCCTCTCCAGGGCCTGCGACATTTCTGGAGAAAAAAATTAATAGATTTAGTATACTGTATACACTTGTAGCCCATGGAAGCCTTATGGTTTTACTTTAGCTGCAAATTAAGTTGTATGCCATCCCTTAGTTTTTTTTTACACTTAGTTAAATAAAATGATTCTTAATTTTGAAATATAACAAGGAATTATGTGTTTGTGTAGAGGGGAAGAAAGAGGGTGTCGCGGGCAGAGGTCAAAGACAGCAGCTAAAGAGACGGCCTGAGAATTCCTCTAGTTAAATGGACTCAAGGACTCAAGAATACGTATATTAACTCACCACCCATTAGAAGTGATGCATTTAATCATTTTGTAATTAAACCAAAATACACACCAAAGTTCAAGAGGAGAATTTAGCCTGTTTGTAGCAAAGCTCTCAGAAATGCGCTTGGAGCCTGGGAAGGAGATGTAAGAATTGCCTACCTGATCCGCTCACCCTCATCTGCAGCAATAACAACTGGAGAGAAAGGTTGCAGCAAAGCAGTTTTGGTACCAGTCTCAAATTTTGTATCCCAACCAGCAATTTGATTATGCAACTTGTTAACAGCTGACAGGTAAAATAAGCAAAAATCTTATTAAGTACAAGAAAAAGATAAGAAATGTTAATGCCTAAAACAAGAACCGGAGATCCATCAATTAAAAAGACGCACAAGAGTGCTGGCATTTTGATATGTGTTCAAGGGCATATTTTTCCCTCTCTTCTCTTTTAGAAATTATTTCGTCATTATCATCTGCCACTGTAAGAAGGGGCTTTGAAAAGTGACCACAACTCCAACTATAGATAGTCGACTGTGGAAGAAAGCTGTGCTCAGAAACACCAGAAACTCCACCAGAACCTAGAAGCGGATCAGCTAACCCCGAGTCCGGAGAATTCATTAGGTGTGGCCTGAAATCTGAAGAATAAACTCTGCGCATGCCTGTTGTCATGTAACTTGGTCGAGGAGGACTAACTGGAGGAGTTCTAAAAGCCAGAGGCATATGTCCTGTAAAATGAATTGAATGAAATCTTCAGTACTTAGAAAGCATAAAAGATCTTATAACAGGAACAAAAAAAGAGAAGGGGGGAGGGTTGGAAAAAAGCCTTACTAAGAAAACCGAATATAAGATGAAAATAATACTGACACCCTACGATTGTCACATATGGAAAATTTACATAATAGATTCAAGGAGAAAAATTAGCAATACAAATTTGTAACTCAAGCAGCACAAAATCAAGAATAAGAAGACATTTACCTGCTTTGATGTCAAACAAAGAAGATGAACGAGCTAGTCCAGCAAGAGTATTGGTTGGAGGCGTTGTGGATTCACTTGTCCTTATGCCACTGCCAGTGGACTTAACAGGTTTTGTCACGACTTGTTCAATACCAATAATTGATAGTACCCGCCGGCCAAGCCCTGCAATGCGTGGTGATGGATCCTTGGCTAGTGTACACATAGCAGATACACATTGTGAATACAATGCATTGTCTAGAGGTCTTAACCTCGTATGGCTTATGACCCCATTGCTAGTACAGTCATTCAATATCCCAGAATCCGAATGTTGAGATGAATCATCAGACAATGGGGATCCATGCATTATGCCAGAATTTGCAAGGGGACTACTGGTGGAGACCCTCCCATCACGAGCTGCTGATTGGCTATCACCACCAACTCTCAAGAGAGGACCAATTTGGGAAAACTGATTTGGAGTAGTATAGCCACTACCTGTACCCTTAATGGCGAAAGAAGGCAAGGAACTCAGGACAGAGCTAGACTGAGGTTTCCAAATTGCAGTAGCAACTGATTTCAGGAGCTTGTTGTGGCCAAATGCAAATCGTGCCAAAGCTGAAAATATTAAAAAAAAAAAAAAGAGGAAGAATTAATGATATTAAGTCTGGTTTCACCAGAGGTATATATGCACAGATATAATTTTGACACACATATATATACACCTGTACAGATCCTGAGATCCATAACTAGTTAAAACACTAAATCATATCAGATCACATTATAGACAACCATGACCATAGCATAACTAAGCCAAAATTTCAAAACTACAGAACCACCCAAACCTAGGAAATAGGACAACAAAATACCATGGAAGTGATAGATTAAGTTGTCACTATTTGTACTGTTACAGCTACACAAAGAAGTGTTCTCATGTTAGGCAATATAAAACAAAAAACATCAAATAGAAAAATAAACCAAATTGTTACAATCGTTCCAAATTTCAGACATAATAGATTACTCAAAACAACTCGAATAGGCATAGTTATCAGAACTGGACCGGCCAGTTCAATCGGGAACCGGACCATCAACCGGCCCGGTTCTTTAAAAAGATTGGATAAGTAGTTGAACCGTCAAAACTTGTTTGAAGCGGGCAATTTTTTGTAAAACCGGTAAACCGCACAGTTTCAAAAAAGCCATTCCAATTTTATTTAAAATCTCAAATACAAAATTGTTAATCTAATTTACTAATCAAACCCAAATCGGTTGTCAATTTTGAAAACCTCCACATACATCCAGTACGAGAACTGAGTTGGGGCTTTCAAACAACTTGAAAATTGTGAATCTAGTGATGGAAAAAGAAAAAAAAAATCAGAAAGCAAATTACACCTTGGTAATATATAGACGAGTTGCTAAAGTTGTGCGTTGATGGGTTTTCATGGGAAAGAAGAGAGAAGAGAAGAGAGAGAAGAGAAGAGAGAGGAGAGAAGGGAGACTTGTGGGAGTGTCAGTAAAAGTTATGAGAGAGAAAGAGAACAACTACTATCATTTGTGAGCCTACAAGAGATAAAATATGTGTGAGAGAGACAGAGAACATGATGTGATGCGACTTCCAAAAACATGTGGCAGTGCACTTTATAACAATCTTATTTTCTCTTCCAATTAGAAATTGTTGACAAACATACATAAAATTTATGGTACCCATTTAGTACATAAGTTAATGAGTAAAGAATGAATTCTTGTGTTTAATATATACTAAAATAACAACAATGATAATAATTAGTAATAAATAGTTTAATAATAGTAATAATAATAATAAACACTATTGATTATAAGATTTATTATTTTATAATTTTTAATTAATTATCTCATTTTGAATTTGAAAATATCTCCAATTGATTTTCAAAAGTTGACAATGATCTAAGAATTTGTAACGAATGGAGTATATATTATTATTTATATTATATATAAAATATTTTAAAATAAAAATCCGGCTCAACCACCGGTTAAACCAGTGAACCGTTGAATGTCCAATCCAGTTTTGATAACTATGCAAATAGGAAGAACGTGAATTGTGAGGTTAAGTATGACTTATGATAGACCATGTGAGCCCACTTTACTATTTGAAAACCAATAGATATCCTAAAAGCACAGATTAATCAAGTCCAAGAAATGCAAACCTAGGAAGCAGAAAACCATTACAGCAGAAAAAGATGTAGGTTGTAAGAAATTATATGAATTATCACATACCTACAGCAACCTCTACTCTGACCAATGGGCTTCCATCTGAAACAACATCTAAAAGGCTCTTCACAATGCTAATTTCGCCCTTTACTTTTTCATCATCATCATCACATTCATCATCTCCAGCACCATCCCTAGATGAGTCAAATCCAACATCAAGCAGAGTGCCAAGCGCAAAAACAGCCGAAGCTCGAACCTGAATCAGAAGATTCAAAGCATTAACTTAATTATCAAATATAGGCATATCACAACATTGTACATCAATTTGGTAAACACATTATACAAAGATATAATGTGAACCTCGGGTTGCGGCTCAGAGAGCAGAGGTGCATATATAGCAGGAGCATCTGCCTGCAAACCTATTATTTGTGCCTCCGTGAAATCTTCCCAAAGTTTTCCCAAACACAAGCATAGCCACTGAAGAAATAGTGGCTCAGTCTGTGCATCATTTGGGGTAGAACTTTGAAGGTGCTTCAAGCACACATGAATCAAACCAGCTTCAATACAAGCTTCTTGACCCCGTCTATGTCCATCTACTATGACAGCTAAAACAAATGCAGTCATTGCATGCTGTTCTGGATAAGCTTCCACGCTATCAAGAAACCTAATGAAATATGTGTGTCCATTATCCTTCACCAAATCAACCTGACATGACTACCAGCACATAAAAGAAAATTCAGTAAGTCCACATTTAACTTATTTTTTTGTTTTTTTTGGGGGGGGGGGGGGGGGAATGGGGGAGAGAGAGAGAGAGAGAGAGAAACGCAATATATATGACACTAATGGAAGAAGACCATTCGAACTTAAAAAAAGAAACCAAAAAGCACTCCAATATACCTTATCAAGTGCAAGGATCTTTGTCCAAATAAACACTAGAATTTGTCGAAGTTCTGGAGTAGTTGTTTGCAACAGCTTTAATACATATGGAAATATTCCAACAGACAAGGCCTACCAGAAGATAAACATGCTCTTTAAGTATATTACTAGACAAGACATCACAAAAAGTGTAGGTAACAAGAGGGAAAAAAATACAACTTTAAAGCTACAAAATATACCAGATCTACAGCCCAGGACCCCATATCGAGAAATCTACCAAGAAGCACCAGAGCACGAAAGCGATGGCATTGACTAAGTAAAACCTAGGATATAGGAAGTTCGTTGACTTATCAGTACTTGAATACAAAGCAGAAACACATAAAGTACTTGAAATAGAAGCAATCAACAAGCATTTAGATCAAAATGATCAAGAACGGGATAGTAATATATAAATTTATTAATTAAAAAAAAGACGAATAAATCTAAAAATCAGCCCAATAAAGTAGAGAATTGCCTGGACAATAGTAAAGTATTTAGGGCAGCCACTTAGAAGTTAGAAATTACAAGCAAACAAAATGCGACCATTATGCCTGCTGCAATGGTTGTCTACCAATGTCTTTCCTCCATGTTGCAACCACTACCTCCACCCCCAACATAATGACCACGTATCCACTATCACCCATCCATCACCCAGATAATGAACTTTTCTCTACGACAGAATATCAATGGTTTGTATGTAATGGATCCAAACTCACATTTGGATATGAACATTAAAATTACAAGTATTAAAAAGTTAAGAGGACACGAAGTATGAACCGAAATTAGGTGATCACAAAACCAAAATCAAACCACAACATCCTAAAATTGAAAATGAGGTAGTTGCACCCTCTACAATGCCCTTCGAGGCCATGTATCATTACCATGGTTCAAAGAAACAGCCGCGTTGCCGAAACCTCGGCGATTTGGTTTGGTTTCTTTAGTTACAGCTCCGATAACGAGACACGAAATGTAATTTCAAGTATTATCAATGTAAAGGCTGTGTAAGTGTGTGTAAGCTAAATTTTTCCGTATACAGGAGAAATAATGGCATTGCAGGTAGAAATAACAGCTGACAAGAGAAATAAATGCGAAATAACGATGTAACATAGGGACAATTATGTGTACCAGATGGTGTTTCTGAGTTCATCTGACTGATTCATCTTCTTGTTCTATTATTTAGAAGAAAAAAAATTGAAGCTCCTAACTAGAGCACCGGACCACATCTCTCGATATGAAAACTGAAACCGAGTAAAAAAAAAACTTCCGAAACCTAAGCCACCACGACTTTGAACCATTCATTACAAGTGAAAAGTCTCCATGGTGGAAGGCACTTCTTATTATTACTGCAATTCGGTAAGTATAATCAGAAACACCAGTGCATGTACATCACTTAGATTTATTTTCTTTAATTCCTATTTGTTTTGAAAGGGCTTTTAACAGTATGAAAGCTACAATTCCAAATTGTTTACATAAGCCTCGTAAAACTAGCTTCTTCAAGAGAGAATCTTCTATCAATGGTATCCCTGAATAACTCAAAGTAAAACTAGGTTCTTTAAGAGAGAATCTTCTATCAATGGTATACCTGAATAACTCAAACTCTATAAGAATATAATTATGGACAATATGTTGGTACTTGATCACAATAGCCATGATGGAATAGCGAAATTTTCAACCCACTGTTCTTATTATCAAAAAATTAACTTTTAAAGAAAAGTATAACATAAAGAATTGAAATGAGACGCAGAGTTCGGAGACCTACATCCCAGAGAATTTGATTCAAATCAGCATAATGTAGAAAACAAAACCAAATTATAGCCACAGATCTTTTGAGTTCCACCCAAAAAAAAGGGTACCTGAAGAACAATAGGCAACTGCTCAGGTGGCTTCTTAACTTCAGATCCATGATCAAGCCACACCTCAAAAGCAGTCAGCTGTTCCGTAAAAAAGGGACTTGGCTGAAATCACAGGAAATCCACCAACAACAATGAAAAGACTAAGCACCTTGTCCCTGGATAATTTAGTAAGCCCTACACATTTCTCATGAAAAAATCAAATATCATAAGACAAAATTTAACAACTCACACCTGGAACTCTGCATTCGGATCCTCAACCAGCGCTGGAAGTTGAGCAAGGCAGATTTCAGCAGCCATGTCCCATGCATCCCTGCAGTGCATGACGGGACAGATTAAGGTCAAACAAATAAATGCTTCACAACATTTTATGAAAGGCAACTCGACTTACCACATATGATGCTGATGTGTGGGGGGTAACATTGGATATGAAACTGGGGAACAATTTGCAGAACGCATAATCCTCTCAGCAAGTAAGAAATTTCGGAACAGACTGGCAACCAAGAGATCTTGTCTGAACAATCTCTGGAATAAATCTGCAGAAAGCAAAATTGAGTAACGGGTACACCCTTGCGGCTAAAGATATGTTAACAAACCACACGAGATCACTATCAGTGCCCCCATTACCATGAGGGAGAACATTCCAGGCAATTGTATCCGTCACTGCTGTAAAAATCCAATTCAGTTCTCCAAGCAGTGTCTTGCGGTCAGTTTGTCGACCAGGTATTCTATCTATAAGTGAATAATCAAGAGACTCATGAAGCAACGAACGAGTACAAAACCTGGACAACAAGGAGGGCCATAAGAAATGGGAAAGCACAATCAAAAAGCAAGTTTAAAGAATCACAATGCAGATAATAGAACCAATATAATGTGCTAAGCATCCCTCCCGCTAACAGATCAAGGGCAAATATTTTTGAAAATCAACTGACCAAATCAACACGCAACATTTCTAAATAAAATAGATCGCCAAAAATGCTAGGTTATGCAAATCAGTCAAACATCTAATGTAAACAATAATAATTAACTAAACAACGTTTCAGAGGAAAGGATTTTAGCCCTAAAGAAACTTCAAAATTGAAAATTCATTCCTATGTCCATTTTCAAATCTACCATGATATGTGTTCACGTTCACAGTAACATATTGCAAAAGTTCCGAGAAGTTAGCAGAGACATGTTTGAAGCAAATAAATAATAACTGTAGAGAATGATCACCATCTCAATGCCATCTTGATAGGAGTGGTGAGGCATGATGTAAATACATCAGCAGGAAACTCAACACTTTGAGGAAGAGACTCATGTGCTTCACAAGCTGCCAGCAAGATGCAATCCCTAACAGAAGGTCCAGAAGAGTTGGAAGGAGTCCAATCCTGGAGCTATTCAAATACAATAAAATGTATAAATAGTCATGAGAATTGCAGAAAATAAGATCAGTTCCTAAATTATCATTACATTGAAAAGCCAATTAATCTGATGACATCAGAGTTGCAAATACCTCTATAAAGGCATTGACAACCATCCCTGCAGCTGAGCAGTCAAAAACGTATATCGAAGGTGTTTTCAACCACGAATCAAGGTCACTGATGGGTAAAGGGATATATTGTGTATAACTCTACACCGAATGTTAAAACCACATCAAAATGAAGTATAGAAAACGATGAATAAATGACATCTAAAGAGTTCCAGATCAGTCTGAAACCTTGTTGAATAGCCAAATTTCACCGTTGGCAGTTGGCTTTGGCACACCATGACCATTGTAGTGAAACAGTACCCTTTCAGACTTGGCATATTTGCGACATGAATTACAGAGTTTCTTCACTTCTTCAATAGTAGGATCTAACTGAATCTTGTACTTTGCCTGATATTTTATTTATTTAGAAATCACCGAAACAAACTAAATAATTGAAAACATATATAAAGCCAAACTCTTCTCACCCTTGCTTGCCACCTTTCATACTGATAACTCAAGGTTTTGCCAATTGTATCAAGTGCTTTTTGAGGAGCCATAGAAAATGGATCTGCCAACAGATAGAAAATACTAGTCAACAGAAACGAAGCAAACAATTTCAGCCATCATAGCTTTATTTGAATGTTTATAGTTAGGAATTCTATTACAATCTAAATGTAATAAACCTATATAGAAGATTTTTAGTAAGATCAACAAGTTAATTGTTTTATAAATAGTTTAGTACAAATGTTATGTTTGAGCATCCAAAACTAAGTTAGAGTATTGATACTTGTGCAACTAAAGGTAAAACAACAAAGAAAATTTTCGATATTCAAATTTAGAATTTTAGAGTACATAAAAATACCACGTTTGGGTACGCAAGTACCAATACGCAATTCGTTAGGTCAATAAGAGTATATGGTAACTCTGTGATTGTACTGGACACTTCATTTTAGTGTAAAAAATTAGCAAAACCCCTATTAGACCGGACATTCCATCTGAGCTCATATAGCTTAGATCTTGGGGGAAAGCAATAATGCAAATTTTTTTTTTTACATATGTTGAAAGTTAGACATGACCTCTGCAGGAGGAAGATATAATAACAGGGAGGGTTAGCCAGGCTAAAATTTAATTGGAGAAAGTTGTACAAAAGAGACATAAAGCAACAAAATATAATTGAGGCATGGCTTGTGACAAGAGCGAGTGGAGAAATGTAATCTGCATACCAAAGTCCAAGTAAGATGTTCCACCTTTTAGCTATGTTTTCTATTTCTCACTTTTTCCTTTCCTTTTTTCTTTGTTTACGAATTAGCTTTTTGTACATATATATTTTTCTATACGTGGTGCGTTTCTAATTTTACTTATCTCCATTCATTTACATTCTTTCATTTAATATATTATTTATTTTATTCTTTTATCATTTAATTTATTTTATCTTTTTAGTTTTCTTCTTACATTTCTACTTTTATGCTTGCATTTAAGATTCATTCCTAGCCAACCCCAAATAGATTGGGATAACAATCCTTGCTGAATTGTGCTGAGTTAAACAAACTCATTTTTCGTAGAAAGATACTATATGTCGAAAACAAGACAAATGAAACACGAAAAGATAATCAATCCCCACAAGTGACTTGAACAACAAGAATAAACCTGCACATAAGCATACGAGTAAAAATGCATACGTTGCAGAGCATCCCTCAAAATCAGCTAAAACAAATCAAAGCATGAAAATAGTCCACTATATACAAGAAGTTTCATCTTCATTATAGATCCGAAAGGGGATAAAAACACAAATCTAAATTTTAAACTGGCCAAGACACAACTCAGACTTACGAACCTTCTCCAACATATAGGTTAACTGGTCAAATGGAGCAAAGAAAATATTATATTACACAAATAATAGGTGCCTTGACCTAGAGATAACATGAGGGCTACTTCAAAGCAAAAGCTAAGATTCGTATGCCGTCATCTCATGAGGCCAAATGAGAAAATAAAAGTTGAAAAGCTAACTCTGCTACAGTGCTTTGCCATCCCAAAGGACCAAAAATTCTAAAAAACTATCATCATTACCAGCGAACAAGTCATGGAACATAACTGTAAGTTGGATGTTTCAAAGAAGAGGCATAAAACAAAGGGAAGGTGCGAAGGGGAGAACAATGTTACCATAAAGCGGATTGTTTAGTTCACAAAATGGGAACGAGGAATGGAGTGACCATGTAACGTGGCATGTTGGGGCTATGCTTTGGCGGATTGCTAAAACACAATGAAATAAAAACACTTTTTGTTTGCTTCGCAGGACAAGTATGGGAACGTTGAACATGAGTAGCCGTGGAACACGGCACATATGGGTAGGCTTCTTCGGATTACTAAACGGAAAGAACAACCCTTCTGTATACTATTTATACATCTTTTCATACAAAACTGATTTAGCTAGTAAAATAAGCTAAGGTCAAAATAAATACAAAGGATAAATTTTTATTCTATTTCTCGGAAATTGAAAAGACATAGTTCGTATCTTTTTGGTACCATATGAAACTCTTATTGATAAAAAAAATAATGGAATAGATCTGCTTCCTTTTATTTATATTATTTTTTTTCAAAATTAGGAAACTAAGGACACATAATTCTTCATTTTTCTTTTTGGCTAAGGTCGTCTTCTCTCCGTGATGCCATCAAAAGAGTAAGGAATAGATACGTAATATTTTGTTTCACACGATTCCTTCGCAGACCATAGGAGCAGCTTTTGCAAGTCCTTATCATATTCCATTGAGGATTTCAGATACCAATCTCATGTTTTCTCGGATATAATTATGGAAATGTGAAATTCTCTGATCCGAATTGAAAACATTCTTGATTCTTAACACGCGTACTGGAAAAGCAAATCACATGCTAGGTAGCAATTAATGGTAACCCTAGGGGAGAGGGAAGGGGGGATAGAAAGCTAGGGCTACATTGACGTGAGAGGGAAATGCAACTGCCTTCCACCCCCAATAATCCATAAGCCTGAAGACTGGGACAACTAAACATGATCCATGACCCAAGTCATCTACCCTAACAACTATGTCTAAAAGTCATGCCTCAAACATAAGAAACAATCAAACCAGGAATAACCCACCATTTCAACATGTTCCTGTTTTCCTTTTTCTCTTTTTATAAGTAAACAAAATTTCAGAACTTCCATCTCTTAGGCCAAAAGAAAGAATTTGGTGATGACTTCTAAACAACACCAGATAGCAATCAAAGGAGAGAAGAATAAGAGGTATTGATCCATACTACACTCAAATCCATTTTACATGTTATGCACCTGTAGACGTCCATATTATCCGAATATATCAAAACAGATTATACCTCTTCAAAATATCTGATTCTTTAAACGGCCATGAGATTTTACAATAAAATTGCGCGGAAAATGGCATGCAAGGGCATCAGTTATATATAAATTAAATAACTCACTTCACTAAATCATATAGTTTAAATTTAGTGAGGGGTCACATCGAGATAGCATCTTTGTCAAAAAATCCCTTGGAAATAGTTTCTTTCAAAACTATCAAAGGGTGGACACAGTAGAGGACAATGTCCAAAAATCTAAAGCTAGGTCAATCAACTTAAGCTGTGTAAGTTGTAACAAGTATGCTTATTACTACTGTAAGATATAGAAGGAAACATTCCAATGTAAGGCTGATCAGCAGCTCTATAGGTTTGAATAATTGGTTGAGTGACTCAAGTCCATAATGATAAGCCAGAAGAACTGAGGAATTTCAGATATAAGAGTGCAAACTGGAAAGAGCGGAGAGGAGTAGCTTGGGAAAGGGATCCTGTCAGCAACTGAGTTTTTCTAAGTGAGGCTTGTTGAATTTAAAAAAGAGAGGCAGTGAAGGTCTGAAAAATTTGCCAAAAAAGAGGATGAATCTAATAACAAAATTGTTAGTTAATCTACAAATATTAACAACCACGAAAGAAAGAAAATTGACAGCTAAATGTTTAAGTGAAAACCAATGTATAGCGTACAAAGCACCAGTTTGCATTAAATTAGTACTCTGAAGATATTGGCATATTGCATTCACATAACAAGTCAAATTAGAAAGTAAACAATATTGATACTAGATCATGATTTCTACAGATGGAATCCCAGTAATAGCATATAAGACCAAAACATGATAAAAATAATCCACATTCCATAATCCATAAAGAATAGAAATTATGACAGAAAATAATTAGTTCATGATGACGTACCTATCCAGCACTCCATTCTGGCACAAGGTGATATCTTTATCACATCGGGAGGATCAACGCTAATATTTAAACATAGAACGAGAGCAACGCATCCCGTCTTCATCTGCAACAAGAGCTAGGAGTTAATGAAACAAAGAATATAAATGCGACATAAAATTTGAAAGTATGACAAAAGAAAATACATGAATCGAGTTTAGCAAGGAAGCACAAGTCTAAGTTGAAATATACTTATTTGATATTTTGCGTCAATTAAGACTTTCCAACCTTCCCCCATGTGCATGTGGTAATTTTTATTTTTGACTAGTAAATTGCATGTTGTCACAAGTTGGCCTTACACTTCCTAGTAGGAAGTAGATGTTGTACGTGCAGCAATGTTATCTCTTATTCTCTTGTGAGGTGTAGAAGAAAAGAGTGGTGCAAGTTGTTATCATGCAAGCTAAGTCAACTTAACCAAAAAGGAATTCTTAGCTTTCAGATAATTACGACCACGACAAACTTTCTAAACCCATTTATTCACAAACAGACAAACTTAAGTGCGAAAAAGTGTTGCCAATAAATGCCTGGGCATTTACTTTGCTTCTTGGAAGATAATTCACTAACTTAGATCTTAAACCAATATGAATGACTTCAAGGCTATCTATGGAACTCAGAAAATGAGAGCCAAATGAAATCTTAGTTCTTACAGTGATATATTGGGAACCGTGGTAACCAATCGATTTGGACTATTTACTAACTTTCAACCCCTCCCAAATTATTAGCAAAAGTATCCTCAATAAGGAAGTGCATAACAAAATTTGGTAATGCTAGATTCAGTACCCAATTTATATAGTCAAACTACAGAAGCTGGAAGTTGTAGACAAATCATATAATGAATGAATGACTTGAACGTTTCCAGGTAGCTAACATGCACAATACAAAAACAAGAGGATGACAATTCACCAACATGGCATTTCACATAAAAGTAGGATACAATTTGTAGGGGATATGTAGAACATACTTTTACTGATTACCTTTCCCCTCCCATGCACTCATTTAGTAGAGTCATCGTTTATGAATGGTTTTATTATACAGCATTAGTTTATTTCCTCTTTGCATAATCATATTTTAACATACAAAGTCCAAATCACGCTTTGACAGGCATCCAACTATCCAAGAAATGCAAAAAACTTGAAAGTATATTATTTAAAGACAAAAAGTAAAGGTAGAGCATGCACCAAACCCCATCCAACTAGGTAAACAATATTTGTAAACTGAATAGCCAAAAACCCCTTCTGAAAAGAGAACAGCCCCTACTAAAACCTATTACAAGTAGAAAACTCCACACATTTATATACAGTCCTATTGCGTTCCATCCAAGGGAAATATCACACGCACATATAAGTGAAGAATATTATTATGAAATTATGAAGACAGTGAATAATTATTAAACACACATCTGAGATCATAGTGAAGTATAAGTATGAGGTATTGGGTATGGATACATAGTCATTTTCTAAGATTTCAATCTTATTAACCAGCCAGCAAGTATAAATAGTTCACTACTGAAATGGGGATGGATACATAGTCATCTTCTAAGAACCAAGGTTGGTTCATTATAGAGCCATTTCACTGGAGTTGCCAAAGGCATGGGAGTAGTAACATGTTTAAAAGTACAGATCTCAGTGTTCATCAAGTAATGATTCTTCTAGTAATGTGCCTGCTTCAAGCCTCCTCCTCCAGTACTTGATGTTTAAGACGCAAGTGAAATACAAGTATTGCTTCTGTCTGAGAGACATAAGATCTTTGAAGTGAAAGAATTGGCTTCGGTAAGAATGCACATGGAAGAATAAGAATTTAAGCGACTAGATTGTGTACTACACAAACAAGTATTCTGTCAACTAATTGAACTGAGTTTTACTTAGCAAGAGAATACTTCGCAAATAAACCGTAGCTGACATTCTGGATATACTATAGCAAATAGATAACAAGATTCAAAGGATAACCATATCTTTAATAAACTATAGACTTTCTCAATGGTATGTACCTTCTACAATCATTATTTTAACCTTGTTAAGCTGCAGGATTTTTGAAAAAAATTTATCCTTATATCAGCCGCAAACCAAAAAGTAAAAGATCATACCACAAACAATAATAGTATCAACAACAAGAACAACAATAATAAAGAAAAAGACCATTACATCATCCATTTTAGCCCGTAAAAGCACATACTTCCATCCTCATGCTCTAACTTGCCAAATTCATAATTCAAAATCCCCCACTCAATGTGGAAAATATATAGCCTCACAATGTATAGTTTTTGGAGAGGTAAAGATTCCTGTCTAAGTCAAACACAATCCTCTACTTGAAATTTTCTATTTATACATTTCGTCCTCTAATTGAAGTTTCAAGTGATGAAGGTTAGTTTAACAACATCAACACTGTTGTTATGTTTCCAAATAAGACACAAATGGGACATGAGTCCCTTGCTTACACCCAAAACAGAAAAATCTAAGCTTTTGCTTCCTAAAACTGAAATCCACAACCATTGTTTTTTGCGCATATATCATTCAGTAACCACCATTCCTATTATTTCCTTCCTTTTAAGTTTGTTTGATTTAATAAGTCGGGTTTCTTGAACAGGAACTCTTGTATAAGATTAAGCTCATCAAAACTCTCTATTAATCTGTGGTAACAAACATAAAGCCTTAACAAAAACTGTGCTCCCACTGTACTAATATATAGGTTGATTACAAATTATATAATTCTCAAAATCATAAGCCCATCAGCACTTCATGTGCACAACCAACTTTTCTACAGTATACAAACAATGTCCTAAAATCCCCTCCCTAGGCTGTACCCTACAAAATGCTCAAATCTACAATCATCCTCAAACTCAACCAGTTTGATTATGTTAAAATTGGTTTTTCCAAAGCAATCTCCAGCTGAAGTGCATTTGTTATCAAATAAATTATGCACTTTTAAAGATGGACAACATTTGTATTTTTCAGCCAAACACAGTATAAAGTAACCTTTTTCACAGAGAAGACCACAATACAACAAGCCACAAAAAGAAATAAAGGGAGGTGGCAAAAATGTGAAGCAGCTTACTCTGTCCCGAGGGCGCCATTTAGAAACTAATCCACTATCGGACGGCCCAGAAGGAACGCAGCCCTCAAAAGCCTCGTGCCTAAGTTCACACAATACGATAGTTTGGGGAAGATAAGCCATGCTTGTCACAGCAGTGGAATGGCCGTAACTGCTGCTGGCCGTATCCGAATCCCTGATATTATTGTTCTCCCTAACATTTCTGTCCACATCTTCTTCTTCGTGGTTGGTACATTCGTCCAAGTGATTAGAAACCGCCGATGATGAGTGCGAAAATCGTGACACCATCAAATCTCCCAATGCCATTCAAAATCCCTTTGCAGAAAGTTATCTAACAACAAGTTAAACCAATTCGTTCAACCTTGGCCCAAACGAACCCAAGATCGAGGAATTGAAACCATAAACCCTAGGTCAATCAAAAATCGGAACTTTAATTTTGGAGAAGAAGCACAAGGATGATGATGATTGAGGACACTAATCAAAAAAGCCGCTGAACCAGCGGCGCATGGAGATTTTTCTAAGAAATGAAAGTGAATCCAGCTCCGTAAACACTATAAACAACTCAGAAAGCCGTCCGCAGAAGCTCTGAAACCCTAGATGTAGAAAACCCTAGGTGCGGCTGGCTGAACCCAGGAGGCAGGAGGTAGAGAGTCCCAAACAGTGGATTTTGTGAAAATGAAGAGAGAGAAAAACAAGAAAAATAGGAGTGGAAGAACAACTAAAAAATTTAGAGACGACAAGGAGAGAGAGAAAGAGTGTGTATATATATATAGATATATATATATATATGTACTGTGCAAAATACAGTGGAGTATTTTCACAAGTATTTTGCTTCCTTAACTTGCTTACATTCTTTCTTTCGGTTTTAATGGGGATTTTTGTTTTTTTTTTTTAAATACTTCGTTTTGTTGGAAGATACTGCTCAGCGGGGCCCATATTCAATCGCAGCCCAAGGCCTGCGGTGTCTATTTGCTAAAATGGTGATGCGGCATAATCGTACTTTAAATTTTCAAAATATACACTGCTTGCTTTAAATTAGTAGCTCTATAATTTATCTATTTTAACGCAATTTTCTTTTGCTTACATTTTAAATAAATTATTGACATTAAATGTTATTTCATTATCTTCTTAAACCGTCATCATCATAATGGTAAATATTTCATTTGCCTTTCATTTCCGTACTTACAACTCCGGTATTCGATACTATTAGACTCCTACTAATTTAAATTGCATTACGATCTAACTTAAGGAGAAACTTTAATAATCTAAATAAAAAAAATGATCGATGAACTGTTATCGAAAACAAGACGCAATATCTCACATTCAATTAGCATAGAATCACTGCAATCACTTATTACTGTAGACGGAATCAACTCTCCACAAAGACTATTCAAACTCTCAAAAGAAAAAAAAATGATTCCACATAGTAGTGAAAAAATTAAATATCTAACTGCAAATTAGAAGATGATTAGAAAACAAAAACCCCGCTAAAAAATATATATACTCCACAAAAAGGAAAAAATAATAATAAAATAAAAATATAATGATAACAATAACCATGATTTTTGTTTTCAAACTAAAATGAGTTCATAACGATCTTAAATTTTAGAATATTGCAAAATTAATTAATAAAATAACACAACGTTTTTAAGTTTATTGTCATATATTACTACAAATTAAATATTCAACTAAATTATAATATTATTTAGTTCAAAATTGATGTTTGGGCATCACGTATTGCGTCAGGGAAAAAGTTCAAATTAAATTGGTGTGATTCATTTAAACATTAGAAACAATACATCGTGTATTCATATTAGTTTTTAAATAGTTTATAATACTTCATTTGTTCTAAATTATATAATTATTATTGACTTCTAAAAGTCAATATAAGACATTTTAAACTCAAAATTGAGATGACTCATTAAAAATTATGAATTTTTTTTATAATGAATAATACTTTTTAAATTATTTACAACATTCATCATTGTATTAATTAAACTTAAGAAATTTATGTCAATTTTGAGTTTAAAAATCTCAGAAATTAACTTAAAAAAATTAACAATGATCTAATAATATGAAATAAATGGAGTATTTATAATTATATTACTATTAACTAAGAATGAATTCATAATAATTTTAAATTTTAAAAGTGTCCCAAATAAAATTTGAACGGTTACAATTATAGAACCTAAGGTTAAGTTATTACAACGGTTGACACTTGGAAGTACTTTTTTAGTTTTTCTACTCAAAGCATACCCACCATCTAGAAGTGACCCCTTTATTCTCCATTTTGCAACACAGAATATACATCAATATCTACACATAAATCACCACTTGTTATATATATATATATATAACCTAAAGAATCTCAACGACGTTCTCTTTGGTTTCATGAATTTCAGGAGAATATATACATGCAACATCAAAACTGTAAAAAAAACAAAAAAAACAAAAACAAAACAAACAAACAAAAATACTTTTTCTATTTGTATAAAATGAGATAATATTCTGAAGCATACTGCAAAAAAAATTGTGTTGAAATTGACTAAAATTTAATTCAATAAATTCAATCAATGACCGCTACGACAGAGTAATAGGAAGCCATAGGTGGCAACCCCTGAAACCCTAATATTGAATACAGGACATCAAGCTAATCAAGTCACTAAAACAACCAATGCTCAATACACTCACACTCAACATGATGATTAGTCACGGCAGGACAAGTCAATGCAGCACAAGCCACAACAACTCAAGTCCACAATGCTACAATGCATTAAGTCTACTGCACCATCTAGAACAAATCTGGAAGCCAGCTGGAGTTGGCTAAAATTGGTTATTCCACATCATTTCATCATGTGCTGAATAATATCCAGTTAGTATTGGAGTTAGCATGTAACTGTAGTTAGTTAACCGTAGTTAGAATTGTAGCTTATTTTGTAAGCAGCTACAGGACTGTAAAAATAGAATGTTCATTTACTGATTCTGTAACTTTCCATTTTTTACATTTCATATTAGAAACTTAATACCTAGTGTCATTTGTATTTGGGCTTAGAGATTTGTTAGTAGTCTAATTTTTTGTTTGATTAATGTTTTAGACATCATGGATTTGAGCTCATGTTACAACGGTTAGAGTTAGAGTTTGTTAGTTGTGATGCACATACATAAATATATCAGTAATACTAGCCACAGTTTTGTGAACTTGGGTACGTTTACTTTTCGTTCTTTAATTTTTATGAGTTTATTTGTAATATTTGATCTTAAATTTAAAAATTGGAACTCGAATTGTACATGTGCATGTATATTGTTACACATACATATATCAAACGGTATTTGTTACATTATTTTTTAAAAACAAAGTATAAGAATTCAACATAAATGCTCTAAAGTAGATTTTTTTTTTGGTCTCAAAATAAAACACATGCAAATATATAACTCCAATTAATTAAAACTAGAATTTAATAGGACTTTGGCTTAATTATAATAAATTATAAGGATATGCTTTAGAGCATGTTGTTGTGGTCACGTCTGGTGACTCATCTTTTGTAAAGCATACTGTTGTGGTGAGTCTGGTGACTCATCTTTTGTGACCTTATTCGAATATAATGATAAGTAAACCGCAAATCATTGTATAGATACAATGATTAAGCATATTTATATTTCATAACTATATAATTTCTTTTCGTTTGTGTGTGCGTGTATATATATATTCACGCATGCATGCACAAATGGACCGTCCACGTGTTTGTCACTGTCTCTTCTGGCGGCTTTCCTGCTGTTGCTTAATTGACGGAATCGAAATGCTTCATATGCCAACTTGGCATGCATATAATCGATTAAGCAAAGACACAAAAAGTTTTTAAAGTTCTGATATTACACAGATAATAAAATACTATGAATTAAATGTAGAGGAGAATCGGAGAGTGCGATTTGGAACCCATCCTGACTTTACACATGGTTGAGTTTGCTGCGTATCTTTGAGGAGACTCGTAGCTAAATGGCTTCGCACATCCGCATGCGTACACAAGACATTAATATATATATATATTTAGAATTTAACCTGTCTTAAAAATTTAAGCAATTAAATTTTGACTCCATTTATGTACATTAATTCTTTATTTTTTATTCTTTATCTAATGTGTGACTTTAACTCACCAGTAATATCTTAATAACGAATTGACGACATTTACATAGTCATAACAAATGTTAATTTGCTGTACTTGTATGTTGATTTGAGATATATAGCACAAAACATGAAGGATACATAAATTTCACCACATTAATTTAAGTAGTACTCCTAATTTTCGCATGAATTACACAGGAAGTGCACAATAAATGAAATGAAATAAAACAGTAACAGAATTGAAAAACTGTGTATAATGATGTGTATTTCTGATTAGCGTTAGACTTTGCTCAACAGCTAATATTTGTATTAAGATTTGTGCTTTCATGGGGGGGCATGGCACAAGGACTAGTAGAGTACTAGTACTTGCCATCATACGGTTTTTATTCTGGAAAAAACACAATGTTTCTGTAAAATAGAACATGATGATGTGATGAAACAATATAATTATCCATGCATTTTTTTATTTTATTTTTTTGAGTTATTAACCCGGTGGAAGATTCTATACACATTCATCTGACTCAGAAAATTATCATGTAATAAAAAAAAATTACATGCTACAATATTAATATCCGATAAGACCAGTATGAGTGTAAGCATATGCTTGAAATTTTTATCTTGTGGAGTTATAATCTCCAATATTACACCAAATTGTAAAATTCTTCTATATAGCTTAATATATATGTACTACTCTCTCCTTTCACATAATGAGTATTATTTGTCAACTTTTTTTTAAAAAAAATTATATTTTTTTAATGATGATACAAAATAACCATTGGCGGAACTAGGGGGGCCAGGGGGTCATATGACCCTGGTATCCTCCAGCTGCACCACTACCTCCTATCATTTTAGGAACATCAAGCTCAAATTTAGTTATCTCCCCCTCCCTTTTGAAATTTAATTGGCATTTCAATATAACGCATGTGATTTTTCCATGTTTATAGTGAGCTTATCATAGTCCAACATCGTTCAAATATAGTTCTCTTCTCCTATCTTTGTTCTATAAATAAAGGAGAGTTCAAGGTTAATTTTTTTAAGTAAAACATGGAAATCCAAAGTGGAAGTCCGTCAAAGCTATATTTTTTTTTGAGTAAAGCATGGACTTCTTATGTGAAAGTTCAAAGCTTAAATAGTGTGTTTTTTTTCTCTTTGTATGTTATGTACTTTTGAATTTGATTACTATGTATGATTTTGAATCTATGATTAATGTTGAAGGAGACTAAGGCACAAATTAATTAATTTGTTCCATTTTAAAAGGAAATGCCATTAAAAAATTTCACAAAAGATTTCACTTTTTTTGTGATAATAGTATATAATGATAGCATGTCCTCAAGGGGCGGACCTACAATGGTAGTTATCCTGAATTTGGCAATTAATTTATAAATGTATTTTGACTCCCTTCTAAAACCGTTCTGGTTCCGCCACTGAAAATAACAAAATATTTTTAACTTTACGATCACAGTTACATGATCAAGTCATCACTATTAACATAAAAATACCTCAAAAATTTACCAATAAACATTTTTGTGAAATGAAAAGAATATTTTATTATTACTCCAGGACAGGTATATATAAAGACTTGAGATATACAGTTAGGTTCAATGAACAATATAAACCGTAATAAATAAAGAATGGGTTACGATCATGTCTGATTACATAATATGTTAATTTCTAAAGTTCATCAGGAATCCACGTTTAACAAAAATGAAGGTGCATATAAATATTGTAAGTAGTAATTAATAAAGGATTTTTGTGGTGCTAAATGAAAGAAGATAGGGTTATCATCATCTTTTTATATAAGAAGGTGATCATTTTAGCTCTTGAACCACTTGCTAACTTATAAAAATAAATGAATAAACCGAAAATAATTCTAAAAAAAAATGAGAGAGGGAGAGAGAGAGAGAGGTGCTTAAACATATTTTATTGCGAATTGAGTTATGTGTTCTTTTAGGACCGATAAAATGATAATAAAACTAGGTCGTATTTTATATTATCATTGATAAAAAAATTAAATTATGAAAATAGTAGGTGAATTTATGATTTTTTTAGAACACTATATTGCAGCACAAGAGCCAACCAGGCAACCATCATCATCAAGCAGCCAAGGCAAGCATAACAATAAGGGGTGCATGTGGGTCTGCAAGAATCAAGGTGAAATGGACAATATTGTCTAGAGAATCAAGTGAATAAATGGCCCTCCTCTCTTTTCCAGCACCCTAACATAACTTGTATGATAAATCTCTCTCTCTCCCTTGGCCAGCCATATATATAATTATATACAGATCTATCTGTGTAAGGTTGACCTCGAAATCTTGAATTTTGTATCAGAAAACTTCATCACCTTTTCTCATGCATGTCTAACTTTCTCTTCGTTGCTTTTTGTGCATCATATATATATATATATATATAATACACATGTATAAAGATAAAAGAGTAAGGTGTAAGCATATATGCCAAACACCCTCAACAAAGAGTTGGGACACATTAATTCCAACCCATAAGGCAACATTTTTGTCCCTACCCATTTACAAATATTTAAGCTTCAGCCTTCAATTCACCAATTACCATTAGAGGGGTACTGTAGAATCAGAAATATGAGCAATTGAAGATGTGAAATGTGCTTCACATGATGTGGCCTTGGGAAATGGGAACTTTATAATTGTCTCATTCATGTGGCACTCCCTGTTTGATCTACTTTTTTTTTTGGTAAATTAAGTTTGACTAGATAAACTTAGTTGAAAAGGATCACTTAATCAATTTGCTTCATCACCGTGGTATAAATTGCAATACTCCCTCCTCATTTGCATTAAAAAATTAATAAAATATCAAGTTACTCATAAAAAAAATTGTTCCACAAAAGAATTTTTAAATGATAATACTACAAAATGAGCAAATAGAATCAAATTTCATTATATACCATACTAATTATTTTAAGAGCATACATATATAGATATATTCTTAATATTCAAGAAATAAAATTATTTTTATAAATTGGAGAGAATATTTTTTTATAATAATATCAAATACCATAATATTCTTAAATTTAATATTTAAAATTTATTAATATATCATCACTATTAATTTATCGTTCTTATTTGAGGGTTGTAAATACTCCTTAACTGGTGACATTATTAATGCGTTCATCTTCTGAAATTGGAGGGACTGGGCGGTAGGAACTTTGGAGCATATGTATTTCTCCGCCTATCCATGTTCATATATACTTTTATGAAAAATGAATTCTATGTCGATAAATTTATGATAAAATTGAATTGTAATTAATGTGAAATTTTAATATTACGTTTGAATTGAAGGAATGAAAATGGAAGTGAAATGACTCATTCCTATATATGAAATGAAAAAAATTGTATTTGGTTGTTCCATTGGAATAGAATGAACCATTTCCATTCTTGTCAAATTTGTGGATTTTATTCTTTGGGAGAAGGTATGGAATGACTTATTCCGGCTGAAATAGAATGAATAATTTCGCTCATCATTCTATTCCCTTCTCTATTCCATTCTTTTACTAATTTTATTTCTTTAATCCAAACGTGGCATAAACGATAAAATAAAATAAATTAAGGTGAATATATTATAATTTCTACTAATTTCATATATGTACATGTATCGATATTTATTATATCATAAATTTATCAACATATATAAAAAGATTCTATTTTTATATGAGAGAGGAAGTGGCCGTTAAAACCTCGTATTCGTAGTTCAGGTGAAACCACTAAATTGGACAGTTCTTACAGGACAGAGGAAATATTTTGTTTCAAATGTGACATTCTTTAAATGACGAGAGGTAGTTTTGGTATTGTTCAATATATCAACTGAAGTGCAACCATGGTACTATGTTATATAGGGCCCATGGGTCTTTGAGTTATGGGCATGTACACTTGTACAGCAATGGTATGGACTATGGACCCACAAGAATGATATAAATGTCTGTGATTGATATGTTAGTTAATTGCTTGACTGGTTGGCCATCTTCCACACCTAAATTACTTTTAAAATATTTAAGGCCCGTCAAAGTGCTGTCCAGCCTATATAAAGGACTAGGACATATATGCTGTGCAACCAATCATGGGCTTTGTCACTTTGGGAAGCTTTACAACCAATGCCTTCCATTTAATTACCTACAGTTCTTGCATCCCAAACTTAATCTTAAGAATTTTCATTATAGGAAAAATGCAACTACCTTTTTAGCTTGTTTTGACATCCAATTTTTCGAAAATAATAAATAATATTTTTTTTGATTTATTTGTAGAGCCATTAAGATTGTACATGGGTGATTCTCATGCAGAACGTGAAAATTGACAATGGTTACTAGATTAATAAATAATTGAAAATATCTTTCTTTCTCTTTTTTTTTGTTTTGGGGGGGTGTTAAATGTCTTTCTTGAAGATATCGTTTTATCGACCTCACCAATGCAAATAAATTAAAAATAGAAAAAAAAATTGGAGGTAAATGCTGATTATTTAGCCCAAAAAGAAGAAGAAGGTAAATGCTATTTGGGCCTTGTATATGTACTGTGTTACATATGGCTATGTCCATATTCGCGTAGTGTGGCACCATTGATTTGGGCTCTAGCTTTAGCCATTTGGATACAATAAACTCGGGCTTACCAATTGAGTTGGATTGCTAGATCGGGTGAACCAAACCAACACGGCAGAGAAGGCAATAATTGGGCATGTCGACATCCGTCTACTTGATTTGAGTATGATAACAAAATAAAATATACATCCTCATTAGAATAAAATGTACGAACGCTTTAATAGAAGTATAGTACATCTTTGGATGAACACATAATGTCCTCATTTTTAACTATTTATTATTATTATTATTATTATTATTATTATTATTATTATATCACAAAGGCTCTTACAATAATACCCCACCTAAGCACAACTACCCTTATCACCTTTTATTAATCAGTCTACTCTTATTGCAAAATAAAGTTTAGGAATATACAAAAATTTACAAGAAAGCTAGTAATTGGTACTACAAATATAGTTGGAAGGAAGTAAAGGGTATTTTTGTAAGTACATTGTTCATTAATTATTTTCTATTGTATAGGAAGGAGTAGTTTATAAGAGTGATGATAGCAATGTTTTGGCATCCAAATTAAAGAAATACTGTAGAAAAAAGAAATGGCTAGAGCTGAGGAAGCACTGTCAATCTTGATGAGCGTGGTATTTAGGAGGAGCATTCGAATGATTCAAGAACTTGCATATTTTTGGATGGGCATGGTTTCAATTCTAAATTCGACACCACGCAGACGATCTAATTACACAAATTCACCGATGTCATCTATGTTTGTTCGCCGAGATCGGTAATTAATCACCATTATATATATGTATGTTTATAATATATATGTTGTATTATAATAATATAGGACCTCCGTACGTGAAGGTTTAATGCTTGCGTGATTTCTTCACTGTTTGTTGAAGTAAATAATAAATTTTCACAAGCTGTCTACGTTATGTTTGTTTGTAGAACAACTAACTTACGATCTTACTGAGTTAACTCAGATGTTTGATTAGAAGATCCTCGTCTCAGAGTAATTTATTTATTTATTTTTGATTGTTTTAGATATTTTAAAATAGTAATATTCTTTCATTCTTTTGATTGATTACCAAAAATAATAATTATTATTATAATAATATTGGTGATGGATGTTGTGTTACTGCAAATTGATTTAATATAGTTTTAACATATTTGAATATCCCAGCATTTAAGATTTGAGGTTGTTTTCGGAAATCTTTATGTGAATCAAGAGGGCTTGGATTTCATTTGACTGTTTTTATTTTTATTTTTATGAGATTCTAATCCATAAAAAATAAACTAGATGGATTTCCAAGTACTGTGGATTTTAATTTGAAAGAACAACGTGCTATATATATGATTGATGTGATTTGAAATATATCCTTCCTCGATCAATGAATTATAGTGGAAACAGTAAATCAGTAATGTAGTACGTACGTAGTTGGATGTCTCTCTTTGCAACTCATTAATTTTACTAAACAAATTTTACAAATCAGTCGATTCAAATATCAGGTTGGAACATTAGCCGTCCTAGTTTTAGTTGTAAAACATCATGTTGGATATAACTTAATTGCCTTTTTATCAGTGAATTGATACGATTTTACTGAGAACTCCTTGAAAAGTACCAATTACTCCTACTAATTAAGCCTGAAACTAATGCCACGAGGCAAAAGGGTCTTAAAAAGACGGTAATCAAAGCAAGTCTATACTATACTATTACCCTGCCTCAATATTCAACTGCATGCGTATCGATCTTTATGATTGTACAAACTGCTTTCTATGATAAATAAAATATTATTCAATGTAATTTTGATATCAAATTATCACGCGTGGGTCACACATTTCTCCGTTTTCCATTATGTGAAGGAGTGATCATAATCTATCTATCCAATGAATAGATCTAGAGAGCTTCTACTACTAGTACATGCATGCATGCATGGACTGGACTGGATTGGTGTGAGTCCAGTTTCCTTTGCATTTTTGTTCAGTTTTAAATAGCTACGTACTACTTTCCTTTGCATCTTTATTTGTAACTTTGACACTAGCATAATTAATGCGATTAGTTTTTATTTTTATATAAATATATTCTTTGAAAGATTCATCTTAATTAATTAATCAAGAATTCTATGTGAAATTCAAATACACTCATGTTCACTCATGTTCAATTTTTATATCCACATAGAAGAGTTCTTAATTAATGCATGATTCCAGAATTTCAAAGCATTCTCTTAAAAAACTCATTCTCTTTATATATCATAAATGCTTAACCCGAAATGACCTCGACCAATTGTAAATTCCCAATTCATTGATCTTTTCGAAACAATAAACTAAACCAACTAATGTAGTTGTGGTAACTATATCTAATATGATTGCGTAAATTCCCAATTCATTGATCTTTTCGAAACAATAAACTAAACCAACTAATGTAGTTGTGGTAACTATATCTAATATGATTGCGGGCAGCGATGTAAATGAATCGAGTCAAGTCGAATATTGAGTTTTTCAGATTTAATTTATAAAATTTATCAAGTATGAAATAAGGTTTGATTGAGGCTCGTTTAGTTACCGAGTCAGTCGATCCGATTTCAAATCGAGCCCGAATAGTTTGAACTTTTCGAACGAATATGAACCGATTATCATTAGAAAATTATAATTTGAAGAAACTCGAGTAATTTATTGAATTTTAAAATTTATTTATATTTGAATCAATTATTTTTTGAGTCGAGTTCAAATTGAACTTTTAATCTAAGGAGTAATAATTGAGTCAAAACTATTTGATTACTTTAATTGCGGGCATGTAACGTAAACGTTATAATATGGCTGTCAATTTACTTATTTTTATTAATATAGAATATAACACTTTGTTAATTTCATTATTTTATCAAGTAAAACTATATCCTTTTCAAACACACTTTCCGATATATATATATATATATATATATATATATATATCTTTATATAAAAACAAACTATTAATAAGATAGAAGAAGCCATTCATTTCACGGTTTGTGATCTCTAATCTGGTTGATTAAAAAACCATACAAGATCGGAAGTATGAAGCGACTGAGTAAAATAAAATAAAAGTAGCCAAAGGACTATGATCAAAGTTTTTATTTTTTTTATTTATCAACACTGGTTTAACACCACGAATACATTAATTGAGTTATCATTGAAGCAAGCATATGATATGCCACAAATACCAGCAACTTTAAGAGACAAAGGAAAGGAGAAAACGTCAGGTTGTAATCAAGTTGACCTTCGAGATGATAGATAGATCCAGGATGGCAAAAACCCACAAACGCTCTCCCATCTGGCTATCCCCATCAACTTTTGTTCATGCTCAATTACTACCAATATCATTGCCAAAGATAATAATAATAATAAACACGTTATTTTTCATTTTAGTAGAGTTATAGTCACAAGACATTTATTATTTTATGTGAAATAAAACTCAAACTTATGGACAATCTTACTGGCTAATCAGGGAAGACTAATTATGTTGATGCTAATTAGTTCCAGAAATCATGAAGCAAATTGTTTTGGTATAATCAGTATACGTTAATAATAGCTTCTTTGAAGGGAATGATATGAAAGAGGCCATTAATAGATGCAGAGCATTCATACTACAAACTGAGTAATACAACTTATAAGAAACAACCATGAAAGAGCAGCGAGAGACAACGAGTTGTTGACTCCCCGCATCCAGCATACTTCCTGCAATAGATTGAAGCAGATACTTATTTTACATCTGAAATTCTATAAACGACAACTATATATAGATAATGCTGTTATATATGGTAGACAATGAGCGAGACATCTTTATCAACACTAAAACTAATGTAGTGAATAGATAGATAACTGAGATGACAGATTTGAATGTTCAAGTTTCTGTAATTGCATAAAGAAGAACCTACCATATTCAGATCTTTGACATCGCGTAGTCCATAACATCCACAAAGTAGTCTACAACAAAGATGTAACAAGCATCAGTATGGACTCTAGTGGACTCTAGTAGCAAGTGTAGAGCAGATTCAGAATTAATTGAGATGTTAAGAACAAAGCATCATGTGAACTGATCAACAACATTACATAAGTAAGAACCTACCTGCATCCTCCTTAGTAAAGCAGAGTGGAGGTGTTATTCTGAATACGTTTCCATAGAAACCACCTTTCCCCACCAATACCCCCATATCTACAACAACATTGATTTTACTCTTCATAAGACTTGATATATAATAAAATGGAAAAAAAAATATACATATATATAATATATATTTATATTATACCTTTCATTTGATCCATCACATGTATAATTTCTGCATTTGCAGGAGTTTTCAGTTGGCGATCAGTGACAAGTTCAACACCCAACATCAAGCCTCTTCCTCTTACATCTCCAATAACTGCAGATATATCCATCATTGTTATAACAGCAATAACCTAGCATAATAGCACTAAAAGTGGAAGAGGAGAAACATACTTTCATGTTTTTCCTCGAGGGCATTGAGACGCTCTTTCAGATAGGATCCAACAACATGTGCATTCTCCTGAAGTTTTTCTCTCTCAATAACTTTGAGGACGGCATGCCCTGCAGCAGTACATACTGGGTTTCCTCCAAAGGTATTAAAGTAACTGCGACGAGTCAAGACCTCAGCAATCTCAGGAGTGGTTACCACAGCACCGAGGGGAATACCATTTCCAATTCCCTGCAGGCAGAGAATGTAGGGAAACTATCAACTCGCTAAGCCAAACTTTGAAGGCATTATTCTCTGTCTGTTGCGAAGTAAAATTTTGTTGAAAAAACACTAAAGTTATTTCTGTAATAACAGATCAGGAAGACAGCCACGAGGTTAACATTTTAGGAGAAGGGCATTAGAAAAGAATCCCAAGAGTCCAATATTTGAGCATTGACTGCCAAAGAAGTGGAAATGAAGCAGCCCAAGCCTCACAGCCCTGATGGGTATCTTTGTATGCAAAATTACTTGGAAACAAGTGACATTCTGATTATAATTTTATTTCTTAAATTTATTAAAACCCAAAAAGTTCATTACTCACCAGTAATAAAGATAAGGGTTCTAATTTTAGTATATATAGACTTTAATAATATTTTAAAAAACCAAAGCTACATTGTGTCAACACAAAAATTTGTTAGGTCATGCAGTCTAGTAGTGACTTAGTTGAGCACTTGTAATTTGAAAAGTCGGTGAAATGAAGTTCAAGACATGTAAAACTCTATATCAATCGAAGGCAGTAGATATCTGAAGCAGATTGAAATTATGTTAGAGATGGGTTGTGATACTAATTAGATTACTGGGGAAACTAGACATTTTCCAGATATATCTGAAACCAAAAGAGAAGATTAACCTTTGCCATTGTAACTATGTCAGGCACTACACCATGGGACTCAAATCCCCAGAAATTGCTTCCTGTGCGAGCAAATCCAGACTGAACCTCATCAGCAATAAAGAGACCTCCTGCTTTTTTGATACTGCTATGAACAGCAGGCAAGTAACCCGGAGCCAATTCAATAATACCACCCACTCCCTGCCACCAAAACAAGCGGTTCAGTTTTGATAGTATGAATCTATTGTCATTATTAAAACTATTTAGAGGACATAATAAATAAATGCGCTTACCTGTATCGCTTCACAAATAAAACCAGCAATATTGCCCGATGTCCCAAACTGAATGAGATCTTGAACATCTTTGGCATACTTTTCACCATCTGAACCGAAGACTCCTCTGTATGGATCTGGGTTCAATGCATGATGAACTCCAGTCTTTTGCCCAGATGTACAAGAATGATAAAAATACAAGTTAAGCTGTGTTCATGATAAATACTTAAATGTATATCATTACTTAGTTTTAAAAGAATTACGGATCACTCATCCGTAATCTGAGGATTCATGGAATTTAATTTTTATCTTTTCTTGTCTGAGAATCTTGCAATAAACAGTTAACTTTGAGCTATATAAGAAAGACATTCCTCATGTTTAACTTAATCATCTTTATAGCAAATCTAAAAATAGATTATACTCCTATTACATAAGCTTTATGGAAAACAAGGAAAGAGGACACCATAAACATGCAGACACAAAATGTGGCTAAATTGTTAAGATAACATTAAGTGATTTAAGTAATCAAATATTACCTCTGAAAGGTAGATTATATTTTGGAAATACCTATTACTGAATTTTCCTACATACTACATATCAGCAAATGCCAGCATCTCATGGCACTGTAAGTTGAACTATTCATATTAATCCACCATGATTCCTAGTGATTTTTTTATCGCTCTTTATTGATCTCATACTATACAACCTGGAGAGACGTCAATTTTTTTGATTCATATTTCCTTCCTAATGTCTGGCCAAACTCCAAAGTATCTTCAGCAACAAAGAATATTTTATGTACCACTAAGTGACAGTATTCTTTAAAAGTGTGGTCCAATCAGCATTCCAATTTTTAGGTACCTGTTACATTCATACAAGATATGCATACCAAGGTACCATCTTTCTTAGACAGTGATTCAGCTTGTTGCCTGAACTTGCATTATTATATTTTAGGTAGATATTACCAAAAAAAGCAAAAGAAACATGATTGAAAGTAGTTCATGAAGTGCCAACAAAAACCTCAATCAATAAATGTTGTTTTTTTACAACCACTTGTTTTTCGGCAACATTAAACATGCATAGTTGTCACAGAAAATCATGTGCAACCATAGGATATTGCATTGAAAGATATTCTGTCAAGGACCCACAAGCACAAAAACCAAAGTAACATGGATGTATATACACATTATTGAACTAGGATCAAACAAACTTAGCACAAAATTGATTAACAAGGCTGGACTTTGATTTACTATGATTAAGGTATCCATTTGCTAATGCTACTACATGTTTTTTGTGAGAAAAACTAAAACATGGCAACTAATGTTGTATGTATTTTGTATGAATAGTTTGGAAAATAATTAGGAACTGAGCTTTATGTTACCTGTACAACATTAAATTTCCAGTTACATTGAGCAGTTGCCCCCATGGTACCGGCTGCGTTCCCATGGTACGCATTCCTCAGTGATATAATATCATGGCAGCCCGTATACAACTTTGCGATCATCAATGCCAACTCGTTTGCTTCAGTCCCAGAATTCGTGAAAAACACAACCTACCATAACAATTAAAATTTAATATCTCAAGCCTATAACTGATTTCAATTGCTCTGGTTCATTAGAAAATGCAATATACACATACCTTGAGATTACCAGGCAACTTGGAGGCCAGTGCCTCGGCAAAATCAGCAATTTCATTATTAAGGTACAGAATGGTGGAGTGCTGTAAGCGGTTGGTTTGGTTCACAATTGTCTTAACCACATCAGGATGGCAATGCCCACAACACACTGTAGCAATCCCTCCAAACGCGTCAAGGTATCTTCGGCCATTTTCATCAAACAAATATTGCATCTTTCCATTTACCACGTTCAGCTATCGTACAAAATAACAAAAAAAACGCATATTTATGCCAATATCAAAAGCAAAAATAAATAAATAAATCACAATCTGAACTATTTCATTACATCTATATTGCTGTACCGAATAGATAAGGCATGATGATATAAATGAATCACGGTAACAGAAAATCACTGTATTGTTGTATTTCATTAAATTAGTTCATGGTGGCACGATAATATTAATGGCATGCTAGTAATGTCAATTTACCATTTTATCTCTAATTTTGCAACCGAGGGGATAGAAGAATGAAATTTAAAGCCAATTCGTACAAATAAATAAGATAAAATAAAAAAATAAATCAGTAGATAATAGGAAGCAGAGAATGTAAAGGAATCCTGTTAATAAACAAATTTAATTAAGAAAGTGGATTATAAAAAGGAGCGAAAGAGGTGACCGGAAGTGGGTGGACTCACCGGCTTATTTTTGTAGAAGTAGAACATGGAAGGGCTGAGATACTCCTTACGTTTGCTCAAGATCTCGTCGGCGGTGGGTCCGGTGTAGGGCGGAGGAGAGTAGTCGAAGGGGGGCATTTTGGGAACGAAAACCTCATTCTCCGTCTCTATCCTCGCCGTTGCTTGCTGCTGCTGCGAGAAACAACGTCGCCAACAAGAAAGGTGTCGGAAATCTTTTCCGTTTGATGACGAGATTGCACTCTTCAGTAATCCAAATCTCTGCATCTTCTTCTTCTTCTTTGTATATTGATTCCAAAGCCTGCTGTTAATGAAAGAAAGAATAGATATAGTGCATACAGGAATCCGAAAAAGCAGCGAGTGAGAGTGAGACTATGAAAATGGTAGTGGTATCCATATCATATGAACGTATGTTATACTTATATAGTAGTTTAGTCCTGTATAAACTTAGAGAGAGACTGAAAGGTGTGAATCGTTACGTGTCGTTTTAGATTTAGATACAATAAATCACATTTTTATTTCCAATTTTACTTCCATAGTTTATGCAAATTATACAAACAAACCGGGCTAATTTATATCATATTTTTTTAATAAATATTTAGTAATTTTTTTGACACATATTTATCATTTTTATTGACATAATAAATATATAAGTATATTTTATCACAATTAAAGGAAATTTAATTATTTTTATTATATAGTAATTGAAAATTACGAATTAATTGTCAAGAAAGAGCTTTCTATAATTTTATGTTAACAATTTGTGAGAAATTAATTACATTTATTCGATTAAAATTATATATAAATTTTAGTATTTCAAGAAGAAATTTTCTATTATTTTTTTTTATAATTCAAGAGAAATTAATTGTAATTATTAGTTATTATATTAAATACTAGTATAATATTGACCGTTGAGTTAACTCGAGGTAAAATTGTTGGACCTATTATTTTTATATAGGTATAGATTTATATTCAAATAAATGGAGTAATATTTTTACCATATATTTTTAGTATTATCATTTTCTTTCATACATAATCATGATTATTGAAGGAACCAAAAAAGGACAGCAATTTTGAAGTAAGGGATTTTAAAGAAAATAAAAATATATTACTCTAATGATCATAATTGAATTAAGGAGGAAAAATATTTATAAAACAAAGAACTAACCTTGTTATTTATGGAATTGTTGATTAAGATGCCAAAATATATCCTTCCTTGGCATTTCACCAAATATGTAATGTGCACCATTCTAAATTGCCAAATCAAAGTTAAATTGGAGTGAAAAAAAAAACCCGATTTGGATAGAGTATGAGAAGTATTAAAAGACAATTATATTATATATACATATAAATTATATCATGCACATGTATGCAAAATTCTATAACTGAGTTGCTAAAGCTAAAAGGAGCTATCAGAAACAAATTATTATAGTAATATAGACAGAGACAGTTTATGAAAGAGAACTACCCTCGTCAAAACACCGTATCCCGGCGTAAAATCAACACCACCACCAACGCTAGCTGTTACCATCCATCCCAAACCCTGTAGCAATTAATTGGTATACATTTTGAGATATTGAGGTTTTAAAATAAGTTAGAAGAAAGATGATACAATTAAAAGATAGCGAAAGAGGTAAACTGGAACATAACAATAAGATTAATAAAAACTAAATCAATAATAATTCTCTATCTAAATATCTTACCATTTATCTTTACATGACTTCCTGGTATTGATAAATAATTTTGATGATCAGGACTTTATTGAACCTTATCTGTAATTAAGCATAACGATAAAAATAAATATCAGAAACCAATCATAGCAACATAGATATGGAATACAGTCGATAATTAAATTTACCGTTTTGAAAATAAGGACATATTCAGTGGCGGAGCGGTGCATCCGATCTTGATGTTAAATTAGAAGAGGAAGAGGAGGTGAAAATCTAAAGAGACACCGATAATTTTTTCAATTCATAAGATCGATTTACACAACGTTTTAATTTTTTAAGCCAATCGAGTTGACTCATATTAACGAACCGAGATAACTCACTGAGTTTCCCAATTAATATTAGAAGGATCACTGAGTTTCCCAATTAATATTAGAAGGATCGATTTACCTGTTTTTATATATAGGGGTTGATATTATTTATTATTTAGTCACCAAAATACTATTAGTATTTATATAATAGTATTTTGGTGATTACAGAATGAATATTAAATATATATACAAAATGATGCATGTAATTATAATTGATTATAATTACTAACCCTAGGTATACTAAATTATCAATTAATTATATTAAACACTTCATTTTATAAATTTATTTTTATGTAAATTGTTTATATATGTAACAATACCGATACTCATATATATATATATATATATATATATATATATATATATATATATATACACACATACATACACAGTACTGGCACCGTGGTCCATCAATTTCTATCCTACTTTCAAACATATGCTCCACGTTTATATTGTTCATATACATATATGAACATATTGTTCATATACATGTATGAACATGAAACTTAAGATGGATTAGCTTAATATCCCTTTCAAATGCATTATGTTTTTAACAATTAACTAATTTTGAAACCACATGATGAATGGTGGGATTTATATTGAGTGTAATGAATTTAGACGGAATAGCGCGCAAATCACTTCAGCTAGTTTGGTGGTGCTTTAATTAGATGTTCAATCCTAGTCATCCCACTTCAAATATTATTTTAGTGTTAGAGAGGAGTACTGTAAAGAAGTGTTTTTGTGGCTATGCTATGGTTTGTAGTCACAAATCACCATAAAATTAGTGCTTAATCATGTTTAATAAAATAAAAAAGTAGTAGTAACAATTTATAACACAATTCTTCCCCAATACTAATTTTTAATGATCAAGTAAGTACAAATCATACAAGTCTGGATCATGGGACGAGTCACCCACTATGCATTTTGGCCTTGTTGGATTCCATCTCTGTCCCTTTTTAGTAGTAGTATTGAAACTCTTCATAATTATGCCAAAAAAGAATAAATAAAAAAGAAACTTTTACCAAATTTAAGATTTACATATACATTTAATAGTAAAATTAGCATTAATAAAACAATTGCATACATGCAAAATACTGCTATAATCTTTTTATTTGTAATTATGAAAGAAAATGATAATTCTTTTTTAACACAGAGGGATAGTTAATAAGAAAGAAAATTTCTTTGTCCGGACAGGGAGCAAGAAGCATTATTCAGTTCTATAGACGATGATTGATTTTATTTTTTAATGATATAAATTATATTTTTTTTATATTAAAATATAATGTAAGACCCCGAATTTATGAAATAAAAATTTATTATTTTCTTTATGATTATTTTTTTAAATAGTGAAGTGTTTAATTGTTATAAATGATAGTTAATGGTGTTATATGCAAATTATCTGATAAATAGTATGTCGGGGAATATTTCTTTTGTCGGGAAATATTCTTTTTGTCGAGAAATATTATATTCGGTACCGTACGACGGCGCCGAAATGACAATATTGTCAATGATAGTGGGCCCCACAACGGGTTAACTGTGGGATATAGAAAATGATAGAAATTGGCGGCAAAACTTTAACCGATAACTGTTAAAATACCCGGTGATAAAAAGAACAGTAAAACACGTTATTCCACAGTAGCACACGGTATTCCACAGTAGCTCACGATGTTGCACAGTGTTTTATATTATTGATTCAATAATTGATAATGTAGCAATTGCATAGTATCTTGATTCAATAATTGTTAATTAGCATCTGCATAATATATTTTACTATTTGTCACGACACTGTAACTTATATCATTTGATAGGATATTTTAGCATTATCGACAATGTCTAGAAATTCTGTCAAGGAAAGAGGTTATTTAATTGCGCACCATTTTTTTATGGAAGGCTCCCTCTTTCCTGGGAATAATCTGGTTGTCAGTATTGCGAGTATATGCTATCTGTGATATTAATACATTTAACACAATAATACAGAAAAAGGGATTTATTTTGATAATGGAGTTATTTTTATAATGGTTTTATCTTTTTGATAATGGAATTATCTTTTGATAATGGAAGAAAAAATGGATGGATGATATAAATGGAAGAAAAAAATGGATGGATGATATAAATGGAAGAAAAAATGGATGGATGATATAAATGGAAGAAAAAATGGATGGATGATATTAAAAGATTATGCCAAGGTATAAGAGTAATAAACCAAGAAAATTTAGGGACAAATTTTAATAAGAAAGAAAATTTCTTTGTATTCAGTTCTATAGATGATGATTGATTTTATTTTTTAATGATATAAATTATATTTTATTTATATCCAAATATAAGATTAATATTAATTTAAAAAAAAAATTAATTTGAGACATTTTTAAATTAAAAATTAACATTAATTCATTTGATTTAAAATAATATAGCTATTCCCTTTCAATAATTCACGAATTGCCCCAAACCGAACCAACAGGTGAGGTTGAAAGCTCGTCACTTTATATCGTCCCCCACTAAACTTGACACCCTTCATAATAAAGGTTTTCAACTATGGAACAAATGACACCACCTTTCATTTCGAAAAGTGACAGGCCTAAAACAAAGAATAAATCCAGTGATATTTCTCAAAGCAACAAACCCATTTCAATAGTTTACAAAATGCACGACACTCCTAAAAAAACAAAAACTACTAACTATAATATTTGTTACTTGTAAATTTTTATTTTTTTTTGAATTTCAAAAATTTGTAAATATCTCTAATTTCGAAACATATATATAATAACTAGGCAGGTAATAAAAGAGACCATTAGGTACTCATAACAATACAAAAATAATTATATCAGATATATTGATTTAAATAATAAAGTTAGAGAAACAAATAAAGTAGGTGATAATCTAAATCAGCCCACTTAACCCACTGACGGAACCCATACGGCTCATATGATGAAATATAAATAAATATCCATTCATCCACCCTATCAACCTTAGCCAAAGTTGGACATATTTAATCATTCAATCGCATAAAGTTTTAGACGTCGACAAAATTGATCTGAATGGGTTCAACAACCTGAGTATCAAGATGTCATCGTCACGCATTATGTATAGTAACTAAAATAATGTCATCCAGCTGAAGTTAATGATGCAAAGGATACGTGTATGGAATATTGTATGAGTGTTTTTTTTTTTGAGTCCCATTCCTTATCCTGACACTAATTATATATACAGACGTTCTGTTTTTTGTTTTGGCAACTATAAAAATTGTTTTCATTACCAACTCTGGCATGTTACCATGGTAGGTAGTTAGGCAGCATTTATGTGAACCACATGTATATTTCTCTTAATATTTTAATTAATTCTTCAAAAAAACTCAATCATGCTGTTTTACAGGCTTGGTGTTAAAATTGGCTCATACGACAACAGTTCCGACCAATAGTCGTTATGTTCCCTGATCTTGGGTTTGTCTAATGTTTTGAACTTTTTGAATTTGAGCTCATGATATACTAATGTTTGGTGTGTGAATCATTATAGAGCTTGTGAGGTATATTAATGAATATATATCAAACAAGCATGACTACTCACAATTTGATGAACTTGAGTATATCATGTGTTATTTATTTTATGTTCTTCTTTAATTTTTGTGTGATTGTGTCCGATATACAATCCTAATTAAATCTAACATTTCCACAATACTTTTGAAAAAGGTAGCATAAGGAGGATTATAATTAATTTATCCGTCTAGCTGAAACATACTTTTATTGCAAATAGCAATTCAACTTTATACATAAAAAGTTCTTGGGCATAATTAACGTTCTAATAAAGCTTTTACCCTACTTCGGAACAAGTCTTAGCAAGTATAACATTGAATGAATGGACACTGAATTCTAATAATTGTTAATTTAAAACCAAATTTTGATAGACCAAAGTTAATAACATCGTGATAAAAACATCTCTTTTTATGTAGGGTAAAAATGTCATATATAAAGTTAGAATTTAATCAGTCCTACTAAGGATTGAAGGTAAGTTTCCTAGGTTAATGTTCCCTAAGTTACTTTATTACGAGGTGAAGAAAATACATGTCTTTTTAATACAATGGTCAAAACTCAAAAGTGAGATATGAAGCAAAAGCTACTTCTTTCACAGGAAACTCTGAGCATATATGTATGTACCGGGTTCCATTTTGCAGTTTGAGGAGAGGAAACGGTTCAGTTGTTGCGCGCCGTTGATACTCTCTCTCTCTGACGAAATAGTCCAAGAGAAACTTACATAGCCCACAGCCTACAGCCCACAGCCCACTTGCCAATCAACAGGCACAGCCCAATTCTTATACTATTGTACCCAATTTCTCTGTTAGCAAAATAAATCTTATACTAATCCATAATATACTAAATTACTAATAACCAAAGACTTGGTTGAATGGTTGTTAATGGTGATATTTCTCTGGTTCTGATTACGAGCTAAGGATGGGTCAATCCGATCTGTAAGAGGAAAAAATCACAAATATTTTTGACGACTAAAGTCGTCAGGGGATACTTCTGATGTAAGAGTAACTATCGGAATAAGGAGGAAGATAATCAAAATATTCAATGGAGGGCTAGAGAAGTTTCAGAAAGAAAAAAAATGAGGGAATTGGAGCTGAATTTACCTTCGAGCATCGTTATTTATAGGTACCTGTTTAGGTCAGTCACATGCTTTGAGTTTGCCCCCTTCCCCCGGTGGTGATGTATCTTCAAATTATTGGTTGGAGCTACAAATTCACATGTAAGGAGTGTCCTTGCTTGGAGGAAAAGTAAGCTTACTCTTTTAATGGCCTTCTAGAAGGCTGATAGGGACGTGAGCACGCTCGTAATTTGATTATGGGGATGGCAAGTAGGATCGTCATACTTCCCAATGTCAATTAGCTTTTATCCGATGTTCGGGGTGATAGTCTTTTATCATCTCCTTATAATACGGAGGGATTTTGTGTTGAAGACCCGAAAACTGTAGTCGGAACCGAAAACCCGAGAAATTCTCTTCGGATGCTAGTATATCCTAACAACACGGATGCTCGTATATCCTAACAATGGTTAATTATCTTCACTTGGAATCCAAGAGAGTTAGGGCTCAAGTCCAATAAACACTATATTTACTTATATGTTATAGGAATTGACCTTGGAGTTGGGGGTTTGGGACTATGTTGGAAGTACCGCGACCACATTTTCAAAAAAATAAAATATGTATATATATTAATAATATTATCTTTGTCTGAAATATTAGAGTTTCTCTCTTGATAATTTTCATCATACTCCTGCCCGAAATATACTAATAATATTCTGTGTCTGAAATATTAGAGTCCATTTGCTTGCTGAGTTCATAAGTTATAGTACATTCACTTTTTGGTCCATCAGCGATTGCACATTTACACACTCTAAAACTGTGCGGTGTGGTTGCATCTTTATATATAATAAACTCCCGATGTGAACGGTCCAGCCTTCTTTTTCGTTTGCTTGTGAACTTTACACATACATAAAAAAGTTTCCTAAAGCTGTTTCATGACTAAAAACAGACAAGATAAGGCAAATTAAAAACAATCAAGTTAAACCAACCTGGATTCCGTCGTCACTTGGCTTCCCAATATGTACATCGATCTCTGACCGTATGCGAAAAAAGTAGTAATTCTTCAGCAAACTTACCATGCCAGCTACGTACATTTTGTCCTAATTGGATACTTGAATAAATAAATATATATATATATATATATATATATATTCCAATAAGACAAATAATTCAATTTGAACTCCTAGCTAGAATCCACAAAAATTAACCCTCTGTATATAGTCATGATCCTCAATTTCTCACAAAAACAAACATATGTCAAGTACTACTATTAACAGTTTCTGATAAATCCTTTCTTCTTTTCCAAATCAAATAATACACAAGGCCCCCCAAAGCAACAAAAATAACCAGTCCATCAGCCACTCCTATAACAACCAACACCCACTTTTTCAACCCAGAGCTCTTCCCGCGCCCCTCTCCGCTTCCCTTCAACACCTTAATCATATAACTACTCGTTTCGTTTCCCCTTTGTACCTGCTTAACTCCTCCGCTTACCTCCCCGTATAAAAAGCACACCTTCGAGTTTGTAAACAACGCAGCTACACAATGGCAGTCACCAATGCACAAATTCGCGCATATTTCTTTGCTAATATTTACTTTCTCATAAGAACTCTTCATTACATTACTAACACCATGTAACTCAAACATTTCCACATCATTTCTGCCACAAAATCCTTTTGAGACTCCGTTGCTGCAATCAGAATCCGACTTATCTCCTCTTGTAATTAACCGGATGCATGAACATTCACCCGAGAAGGTACAAATACCGTATGGTTTACAAGCCAGAGGAAGATCACATTTTGTGTTGAGTGCTTGAAATGATGCCTCAAACTTTCCTTTTGCAGCTGAAAAATAATATAGCCTTAAATTTCCTGTTTGGTTCCCCAGTGCTAAAAGTCGAAGAGGTTCAATTCTTTCTGATTGTAACTTTGCTATTTTCTGGTTTTGATCATTGAATATCTCCAAACCTTTAGAAGCCAATCCGATAAATGAAAGGTTTTGATTGTTGGGTGGCTTGAATTCCCAGTAAGAATACTTCCACCTACCCGAATTCAAGTACAATGCAATCTTGTCGCGTTGAATTTCAAAGGAATAGAATGAAGTTGAATTGTTGAAAAAGGCTGTTAGCCTAGTTTCAACATTCAGTCTCTGTCCCCAGAGCATTATATCAGTTGGAAAATTAAAAGTCTGCCACTTTATAAGGTTCAATTCATCAACTAAAACCATATTCCCTGTCCTTAATAAATTTAGCCTCTGCAGGAATATAATAAGGTCAAAGTATAAATTAATTATATATACTGCTAATTGTTAAGATCAAGGTATAAATTAATTATATATATATATATGGTGTCCTTCAACAATTTTCAAAGTAATTAGTTACCTTCACACCTTGTCTAGAAGTTCCGCTTCGCCATCCAACTTGTTCATTCTGACCCTTCAGTTCTAAGTCCCCGTCTTTGGTTAGCTGGAGCACACATTTCTCCCTAGTGTAAAATTGAGAAAAATGGCCTGAAGTCCACACTTTTATATCTCCGAGGAAAACATCAAGGGAGCACGCGTATTGTTCATTAATGGCTTCTACACTCAATGCAGCTCTAAAGTTGGGTACCATTTGGTTAGTCTCCATTAGGAAAGCTCTTCCTATGAAGCCCCTGATGTACGGCATAGGAGCAGCAAGAGTGACCTGGTAACCAATATAAACATCAGTGTTACAATGAACACATCTGAACAAATGAATGAGCAAAACATATAACAAGAATTTCATGAGTAAATTAAATTTGCTGTCAAAAAGAATTTCACATTTGGCAGTTGGATAGGATTATCTTGTTTTCAGGTGAGAAATAGTGAGACTGTGGGAGAGACTGAAAAGGAAAGGTAGGTATGAGTGTTAGAACATGGGGAGTGTCAAGTGTCAACCCACTCCTGAAAAGTGCCTCAGCTTTCATTTTTCATGTTCTTAGTTTTATGAAAAGTCTATTGTAGTGGATTCATGGTCGACAGACAGTATTGGCAACGTGTTACAAGGATAATAATTATTTATTATTTCTTTTCTACACTCTTACAAATCCACAAGACCAGCTTAATTTGTCCTCAATATTCTTCCTCAAAGGCTTTTACCAAATCTTCGTGAATAATTCTAGGCCGACCGGCGCCGGTGACCCTTTAGCGACCGGTCGGAATTTTTTTTTTTTTTTTATTTTCTTTTTTTTGGTTTTGACTCTCAAATAATTTATGTGATTTATTGGAACTGAATTTTTTTAAAAAAAAAGTGATTTAGGTGTGTTTTGGATACATATACAAAACAGTGTTGTACAGTCTGTACAACACTGTTTTGTATATGTATCCAAAACACACCTAAATCACTTTTTTTTTTAAAAATTTCAGTTCCAATAAATCACATAAATTATTTGAGAGTGAAAATCCAAAAAAAAAAAAAAAAAAAAAAAAAAATTTCCGACCGGTCGCTGAGCCCGGTCGCCCAGGCCGGTCGCCCCAGAAGTACTCAATCTTCGTGGAAGGTTCGATGTCCATCGAGAGCAATGATTTTCATAGAAATCAAAAATTTATTTCAATTATAACTATCGGTACGTGTGGGATCAGAGAATATGGCCTAGTTGATCCAATTCCTAGTCAAGAAATATGAATAGTTTCTAAAAACACAAATGTTTCGCATCATAATTTGTGCAAAGAGTATGTCACCATTTGGCAAAACTGTGATGGAGAACACAAAGCTAGTGGTAATGGGCTGTCCGATGAAGACTTACATATTCATCTACTTTGGTTTGGATCAAATTGAGTGCATCTTTTTGGTGGGGGAGTGGGGACCTTTTAAGTGGATCCTGTCACCCAAAGATTTTGGGTTTATGGTTGGGCATGTGGGCCAGTCTAATCATGCCATGCATTATATATGGCCGCTGCTGACACTTGCCTCACGCTTGAATGATGTGTGTGATATTTCTTCTTAGTCCATAAAAGGGAACTAGGGAAAGTAATTTTAATCAGCTTTTTACTGTTTGTTTTCTTGTTTGTACCAAGTCAATTGATACTATGAGATTCACCAGTTTTATTTCCAAGGGTAGCATGAAGTTGAACATGGGTGTAGCATTATGGTTTGGGCCTGGAATATACGACTGCTTACAGGCCTGGGCATGTGAATGGGTTTCTTGTTCCATACTATGTTTTACAAAGTGGTGTCCAAAAGGCCCAACTTGAACGTTTTATTCTTCTAAATATAGCATTACTTTCCTAACTTCCTTCACAACACCCAAAATAATAAAATAAAAAAATAGGATAAGGAAAAGGTGAAAAAGAAATATTAGACACCACTACCAAACTAACAACTTAGTATTTCTTTTAAAGATAAACATGATACAAAAATACATCCTCAATATTTCTAACATTTGCACATTAAATTTCATTATTATGCTAGTATTACAAAATAAACAACTTATTATTTCGGTAACAATTTATTATATTTTTTTTAAGACAAACATGAAACAAAAATACATCCTCAATACTTATAAAATTTGCAAATGAAATTTGCTGTTATAATTTCATTATTTTATATGCTACCATTATTAAGCTAACAATTTACAATATCTTTTAAAGACAAATACGAAATAAATATACATTCTCAATATAATTTTGTAGAATTATCAAATGATTTGTTTTAGGGAACACAAACAAAGATTATTATGATTGTCTTTATCGTGTAACAGGTTTGTTACAATTATACTTTAAAACTACTGAAAGTAACATTCTTTAAAGCTCAGTTTACAAAGTAATTAAAATGTCAAAAGATAGGACAGAACATCCGGATATACTCCGTAATTTTGCATATTAGTACGTAAAGCATGCATATGTTTCATCCCAAACTGGAAAATGGGTAAATATACCTAGGCGATGTTTGTTTGCAAGGATTATAATCCCGGGATTATAATCTCATGAATTATAATTCCAAGACTATTAATTCTATGATTAAATAGTCCTAATCACATGTTTGTTTTTCATGGGATTATTCATGGGATAACTTAAAATAATCGCATGTTAAGTTTTAATCCTTCATGATGGGATTATAATACCTAGCTAGATATGGTATTAAATAATCCCTCATCGTAAGCTATTTTATAATCCTTGGACTAATAGTCCCAAGCTCAAATTTAAAAACAAACAAGACACTTGGGATTAATAGTCCTATCCCAAATGTAATCCTTGCAAACAAACATAGCCCTAATGAAAACGAAAGCAGCTAGCAACATGTAGATGAGTAAAGCACACGCAAATTGTTTAACTGAAAACCATTAATTAGTTAAATATATAAATATCATGATACATGAAATTAAAAGGGTTGTCACTACTTGAAATGGTTAAGACCTGACCTTCATATATATCCTTCTCAAAAGGACATTTATTTCACCTACTACACGTATATACGCAACCACCCAACTTAAACGACTGACAAATTAAGCTGACTTAAAGTCCATGTAATTCAGCTAGAATCTGAATTATCACAACATTCAACGTAACTAATCCAAAAGTGATGGGATATGATCGATCATTTGCACCAGCACTCTTGTCTTAATAATAATTCAGAATTCCTTTAGTAGGCATGCACGTTTTTATCTTTATTTGTATACGTACTAGCTCGCTCCTTCAAAAATAAGAGTTTTATTTGATTTTTTTTTTCTTCACAATTTCAAAATTAATGATGTATTTTGATATTTTAAACTTAAATTATAAATCCTAAAGTTAAGAATTTAGACGAATTTTATTTTATTTAATACAAACAATTATAGTTATTGTAAATGGAGTAAATAATGCCGATGAGGTATTAGCTTAGTGGTTAAGAATTAATAAGAATTCTTTTAATTTTAATCAATAAAATGATTAAATTTATAAACTATATATCTAAAAAATATTACTCATTTATTACTTTATAATTTTTGATGTTCCTTTAATTTTAGTCAATAAAATGATTAAATACTATCTAAAAAATACTACTCATTATAAGATTTATTGTTTCATAATTTTTGATGGGTCGTTTCAATTTTAAGTTTAAAAATATCTTAAATTAATTTTAAAAAGTCAAAAATAACAGGGAGAGAGTATTATTTACGCAAGCGTGTGGGGGTAGTGCAACTGCATGCTAGGGGAATTTCCTGTTCCTGCAAATGGCAAAAAGAAAAAACACGTTCGTCTTCCTTGTTGTTTTACCATTATTTTGTTTGCAATTGCCAATTGCAACAAATGTCAACAAAGCACGTAAGAAAAAGTAATATGAACTACCGAATCTGAAAGCGACTCTTAAATATTAATAATATTCTTCGTATCGTCGTGATGTTAAAATGGTGGTATTATCATATTTACAATATCTCTACCCCTTATTCGCAAGTTGACTTGACTCGTAATATATATATATATATATAGGTGGTTCTCAGCTACTGCTAGCTAGCTGTCCAAGGTAATTAATAATTAAGTATTTCATCAGCATATATATATATATATATATAAATAATAAAAATAAAAACATATATAGTGAAAGTGATACATTACCCACGGATTGCGAAAAATCAGAATCCCTACCTAATCAAACATCTTAGTCATGAGACTTTAACATAATCAACTATTTAAGATTAAAGAACTTCATTTTTTTTTAATACGATTCATGAACTTCGGCCCCATATAATTGAGATAAGAATACTTTCTTGTGTCTGGCATATTATCCGGACAACCGCGCGACAATATATTATTATGAGCTTGTAATATTTTATCTACCTCCTGCTTTTTATTATATAATGATAATGATAATGACAAAAGAGTTTTTAATCAACAATGAAAAGATATTTCAACTAATAATAAACAAACCAAAAGTTTGGCCTTTCAATTGGAAAAGAGGGAGTGATTATAATTAATTAGAAGATTAAACAGTAACGGAGGTAGTCCATATTTGAAGCAACAAGTTTGATTAATTAACCACATTTCGTAGTCCATATACATATATATTGATTGATGGACGCTTAAACTTAATCAGTAGTCAAATCATATCCTCGAATTTCTATTATCTAATCAAACATAATTATTGTTTACTTCTCTATCGTGATATGGCATACAATAATTAGTGTATTGAATAACAACCTTCCCGGTTGAATGTTGCTCAACAAAATACTATTTTTTTTTGAAACAAAGGGTGCCTTGTGTCATAACTCAAAATTTTCGTTAAATCAATTGAATACTATATTAAGTCTTACTTCTTCAATATCATTAAAAAATAAGAAAAAAAAAATCTCTTTGACTATTCAGATTTAATTAGCTGCCCCTAGATCATAGTTGATCAGTTTCTAGGATCTCAGGATATATTTGAACCGGCCAAAAGTAATTAATTTTGTCCTAAGACTTAGTACACTAATTAGCAATATATATATATATATATATATATATATATAAAGAATGTGCATTCATTGATTTTTCTTTCTTTTTTTTTTCTTTTTCAAAAGAGATTCGTGAGTAGCATTCATTGATTTTTCTTTCTTTTTTTTTTCTTTTTCAAAAGAGATTCGTGAGTAGGAGAGCACTTCCGACTTTTAATTTCTTTTATTATGATAAAATTTTATCTAAGGAACAAAATTGACACCAATTTGTCTCTTTAAAGATTTAATTGACGAAAAATAAACTTTAAAAATGACTTTGACATTTTGTGATAACTTGAAGGGATAAAAGTGTTATTTAACCTATATATATCAATCAAAATAAAGAATGTGCATTATTGATTTCTCTTCCTATTTTTTCTTTTTCAAAAGATTCGTGATGTCGGCTAGCTACTTATGATCTTCAGAATGACGAAACAATTTTCTTTCTAGCTAGCCCTTTCACACGATATTGAAACAACGGAACCTAAATCAATATATTATCTAGGTTAAGTATTAATTTTCATTTTCTTAGTTAAATACTACAAATTAAGGAAGTTGCTAGATTTTTTTTTTTGTGTGTGTGTGTGGGGGGGGGGGGGGGGATGGATGTAGGTAGTATAAATGTAGAGACGAGTCCACACCATCATGTCCTTAGGGCACGCCCAATGATTAGTCAACCACTACAAAGTCAACTATGGGTGTAATGTATAAACAGACGTGAGACGACCACACGAAGAGAGAACATGTATCTCATACATTAAACAAATCATTAGTTAATTATGAACTTCACTCTGGTTGTTTCTTAATCTCGTAACTAAATAGGTTTTTTTTATTAGACCACAAGTTGTGGTCCTCTGTCAAGTATGTGGAATTGTTATCTAGTTTTGTGGATGTTCCACAATATATGGTTATAATAAACACTGCCCCTTTTTATGGTGGTCACAATTGACTTCAACATGGCCGGAATAACTTAATTACTAATCTCTCATCTGCTTGAGTTCGAATTAATTTGAGGACCTAAATTGATCGCATTACAGACCAAAAGATTTGGTTCAGTTTATACTAATTAGCCATAATCGCATTACCGACCAAAAGATGCACACTCTATAATTTGCTTAATGAAGAGGCCGGGGGTAATTAGCATAATATGAATTTTGTTGTTATTTAATTAATTAGTTTTAACTTTCAATCCACAAACAATTTTTTATCACAAATGGTGATAACCCTACATAGTTTAAATGTCATAACCTCCGGATACACCTAAAAGGATTAAGTTTGTAGAATATTTGTTTGCATGGGATCGTGCATAGATTCATGCAACAATGTATAGCAACATAGTATTCTTGGCTTTGTAGGTGAAGTTTAACGATTACACACTTTTAAAGATTTCTCATACATGATCTAAAGGTAAATCATCAACACGCAATTTCATTTAATTTTATTGATTGTGCATGTGTGTACTTTGTTTGTGCTATAATTAGCTATTGGGGTTGGTGTGGATGGGAAAGGAGTTTGTATTAATACACACACATATATAATGATTTATATCTAAAGTTAGATAAGAGCTCCTATTATTTAACTCATCTCTGACCGTTTAAAAAAATGATCGAATAAGATTTATCTCGTCCTCATAATAGTTGTGCGATAGGATATACCATCCGCACAATTATTATGCGGATGAGAACCCATAAAGTAATTATATCTCATCTGCACAATTAGCGGATGAGAATAATTACAGCTTTTGGATCATAAAAATGAATGGTGGGATCTGCGTTGGATGAATGGTGGGATTTGCGTTGGATGGATGGGCTCCCATCCAACTTTGACTATGAATCACTTCCCTATATATATATATATATATATATTAGTTTGGGACATGTATATCTAATGCCGATATTATTGACTCACATTTCCTTTTTGATCGGGAACATTTCATAATTCTCTTTCGTTTTCTATAAATGGTTGAAGAATCCTAAACACCATTCACTAAACACTTGAGTAAGAATCAAGCTTTCTTATTCTTCTTAATTCTAGAAATGGCTTCATCCCATTCTTCTTCTTCGTTGACCTTCACATCATTTATCTTCTGCTTGTGCTTATTCTTTGGAATAGCCTCAGCTCAGTTATCTTCTACTTTCTACTCAACTTCATGCCCTAATGCTCTTTCCATCATTAAAACGGCAGTGGATTCTGCTGTGTCCAATGAGGCTCGGATGGGAGCTTCCTTGCTTCGCCTTCATTTCCATGATTGTTTTGTTAATGCAAGTTTCATACCTTATCTTTGACACTATTATTTACATCTATACATGTATTTATTTTTTCTGCATGCACGAATGAATGAGTGTCTTCTTCATTAATACGTTCATGTGGATAGAATTCAAGATTAAACAGTTCTTTTATTTTATTTTTATTTTCGCTCTCTGTTTACCCTTCGCCTCTCTCGGAAGCGAGCAAGGGGAAGAAGTGAGGTAGAGAAATGGTCAATATTTTTAAATTATCATAATGAGTAGAATGTGGGCGTAAAACCGAATATAATATAAGGTCATATATAGCCTAGCTAGAAGATTATATCTCCACTTATATATTAGTTTTTCTTTGTATTTAATTTTGTGCACATATATTTAAACTACTTTTTCACCCATAAAGTAAATAGTGAAACCGAACCAAAGTAAGATGAGGAGATGTGAATCACTGTTCTCCGCTTTGCCATAATTTTTTCTCTCTCTCATTAAGATAAATATTCTTTTCTTATCCGATCCATTCTCCATAATATGTACTAATACTATGCAAATTGCAGGGTGAAAAAATAATAAATATACAGAAATATATGAAATATATGTATACAACTATACATAAGGTGGCCTATATATGCTTGTATAACTCTATAACTAGAATTCAAAAAAGGTCACATTCGTCACTCGTCAGACAGCGATATATGGAAATGATTGGAAGTGTAGTGACTTAATCAAGGGGTCTGCACATATTGTTTTTACTTTTTGACTTTCATCTCTCTCTTTTTCCTGCATGCATCAAGAATGATCCATTCTTGTTCAGTACACTAATTTCATGTCCAGTAGTAGGCCGAAAAATAAAATATTTGTCCGTGTTCATATTTATTTAAAATAGATATTATTCATATTTAATTTAAAAAATTATTCGTATTCAATTAGAGATATTCATAAATAAATAGATATAAATACAAATACATGTATATTCATATCTATTTAACATCCATCCGCCAACATAATTATCGAATATATCATAATCCCGAACAAAGAATGGATATTATTATAAAATTATAATATTTTTTAATACCTTCCATAAAGATATTTTATTAAATAGAGTGATTAATTTTTTTTTCTGAATTTTATAATTTAATCATATGGTTGATGATTGTGTTATGTTATATTAATATGATATCATAATAGTAATTTTTTAATTATTTATTTACTAATTTTAATTAATTATACTAATAAATTCAGATAGTTATTTGGAATTATTTGGAAACGGATAGTATTCGAATTCGAATAGTTTTTCGAATGTCGAATTCAAATGGTATCTTAAGAAATTTGTCGAATATCAAATACGAATATAGATAAAATATTTTTTCGGATACGAATACAGATAAAATTGTATTCAAATTTAAATATGTCCATTTATGGCCCTATCCAGTAGTTAAGTTATGCGAGTATGGGACCTAACCTAATGTTGCTAAAGATGCCTACATCATGATCCAATAGTTGATATATTTTTATTTAAAAAAATAAACTAACACTAATAAAATTTGCATTCTCAATCTGCCTACGAATTTTTTATTTTTATCAATTAGAGAATATATATATATATATATATATACACACACACATATTGAATTATATGTATAGTTGTCTAACCTAACTATCTATTTGAACAGGGTTGTGATGCATCGGTATTATTAGATGATACGGCAAATTTTACCGGAGAGAAAACAGCTCCTACAAACTCCGGATCATTGAGGGGGTTTGATGTTATCGATACCATTAAGACTCAATTAGAAAGTTCATGTCCCGGAGTAGTATCTTGCGCTGATATCTTAGCTGTTGTTGCCCGAGACTCCGTTGTTAAGGTAAATATTTCCATACTTAATTAAATATTTTTATTTTTCATGAATTTATGTGAATTTTATGTATACAATGATGACCATCTATTACCACCATATAGGCATGTACATGCACAAGTCAAAACCACAAAAAAGAAAAGAACAGTAGTAGCGATTATATATACGTCAGGATATTTATATGTACTAATTTTTATTTTTCCAAATTTTCAGCTTGGTGGCAATAGTTGGACGGTTTTATTAGGCCGAAGAGACTCGACCACTGCAAGTCTTAGTGCTACTAACGCCAACATTCCCGGGCCGGGTTCGAGTCTTAGTGCCCTCATCAATTCCTTCTCTAGACAAGGTCTCAATACCAAGGATTTGGTGGTCCTCTCAGGTGCGTTAACATGACCTTTTTTTGTAGAACAAAAAATTAACAAAATTCTTTTTGTTAGTCAAAAGAAGTATATAAATATAAGCGCCGACATCTAGATATATTATATTTTGTTACGTGAAAATGGTGAAAAAAGGAGATAAAAAGAGAGTGGAAATTAAAAGAGATCAGTCTAAATAATTGTCCGATATATTTTACGCATGGGCATGCAGGATCTCACACAATAGGTCAAGCCAGGTGCCAAAACTTTCGAAACCGGATATACAACGATGCCAACATAAATGCTTCATTCGCAACATCATTGAAGGCAAACTGTCCTACTAGTGGAGGAAACAATAATCTAGCTCCTCTTGACACCGCAACTCCGACGGCTTTCGACAGCTCTTACTACACGGACTTGATAAGCCAAAAGGGTCTATTACACTCCGATCAAGAGCTGTTTAATGGAGGTTCCACTGATGCTCAAGTTAGGGCTTACAGTTCTAACCAAGCTACCTTTTTGACAGACTTTGGCAATGCAATGGTGAAGATGGGAAACATTAGCCCACTCACAGGCACTAATGGCCAGATCAGAAAGAATTGCAGGAAAACCAACTAGAGACTAGTTAAGTTCTACATATATATAATAATGATGATAAGTTTACATCTTAATCTTGAGGTTTGAATTTGGTTGGATTGTAATAAGTCAGTTTGCAAAAATGACATTCATTTTAAATTATCATGTGTGAATTATGTTTAAGTGTAGGTTTACTTCTTGTTTCCGTGTGATCACGTGCGGATTTCATGCAACTACATATAGCGCACAACATAATTCTATTCTTGGCTTTGTAGGTGAAGTTAATTTAACAATAAAACTTGGGAAAATTGCTTATGCGTGACCTAGCTAAAGGTTATATATGTTCTATAGAATATAAACTTGGAGTGATTTGTTAGGCTTGTGAATGAGTTAGATCATAATTTTTAATTTTATTTTGTTGGATCGAAGCTCTACCAAATTTTGATTTATTGATTTGCGATATTGATTATTGAATTAAAATTTTAAACCGATCAAATTAACAATTAAATTTGATTCGACTCAAAGACCAAAAGACTCTTTTTCTCTCTAAACATTTTCACTTCTCTTAACTTTTTTTTCTTCTCCAACTTTCTCTCTCTAATTTTTCTACCCACTTTCTCTCTCTAAACTTTCTTCACACTTTCCCTCTAACTAAACTTTTGATCTACGCACTCTCTCTAAACTTTCTACAGATTTCCTCTCTATTTTTATTTTTATTTTACTTTCTCACTCTAAATCTTATATTAACTTTCTCTCACTAAATTTTTTCTTTTCTCTGTATCTCTCTCTAAAACTTTCTGACCGAATCTCTAACACTGTAACAACAACACGGCAGTAATACCAAAATGGCAACATCACAATAGTAAATTGCAACACGAGTTATTTATCATTGACGCGCTTTTTTGTTCTCTGCCTGAATGGTGCACATATTACGACTTTGAATTCTAAAATTTTCAAATTAATTTTAAGAGTCAAAATGTATATCTAATTTTAGAGAAAAAAATATATATATAATAATTAATACTCCTTATTTTTTAAATGTTTGTAATTTCATAACATATACCATATTTTTTGGTAGCTTGCTTATTTAATTTACTGAATCTGATTAAATCAAAGAGTCAAAAACCATCAAAGTGGTTTCAATAATTATAATAATAATAGATGGGTCCTCTTAACATGTGCCCTAAGGGCACATGTTAAGCACACGGTTCAAGAGAATATTCTTTTGAACTATGTGCATATTCTCTTGATTTTTACATTTGCACAAAGTTCAAGGAAATATGCACACAGTTAAAGAGAATATTCTCTTGAACCTTGTGATTAGTGAACCTCTGTGGGTCGTAGTAAATTAAATTATTTTATTGCAGTCAAGGAGCGAATTCAAAGTTGTCTTAATTCATGATCATCCCAATTACTACACTCTATGGCTGGTAAGTAAGTTCTCATTAAGGCGGTGGCTCAAGCTATTCCTACCTTTGTTATGTCTTGCTTTAAACTACTTGACAAATTATTGCACGCCATTAATAGCAAATTTTGGTGGGATAAAATTAGTGGGAAGCGGAGTACCCATCGGATAAATTGGGTTGATCTTTGCACTTCAAAGCTTAATGGAGGTCTGGGTTTTAGGGATTTGAAGCTTTCAATAACATTATTGTAGCCAAGAGTTCTTTTATCGAGGCTTTTATGAGTACTTTTCTGTTTTGAGTAGGGGCATTAGACGGAGAGTCGGCGATGGCAAGAAATCCTAGCTGTTGTGGATAAATGGATTCTTCGTCCTCTCGTCTACATTTCGTCTTAATTCTTAATCATGCTCTTTAAATATCACTCCGTCCCAAATTAATTGCATTTCTAAGACTTTTTAAAGTCAAATTGACTATTTTTAAAACTAATTTTTTTACTATTTTTGCTAACATATAGGTGAAGATATTATAACCAAAAGAAAGTATATACAATTTATTACTAATTTCAATTTTTATAATTTTAGAAATATATTTATATATGCTTAATTATTAATTTTAAAAATAGTCAATTTGACTTAAAAAGATCCTAAAAAAGCAATTAATTTGGGACGGAGGGAGTAATGCCTTAGAAGTTTGTACGTGAATTTATTGATTGGGATAGCCTCCGCTGGAGAAGGAGTTACTTTCTGGGAGAATTGATGATAGTGCTCCAAATTCCGATTAGAGGAGAAGGGGCAAGGATACCATTATTTGGCATTATTTTTGATTAAGTCAACTTACCATCTAACTATGAATATTAAGAATTTTGGTGCACAGGTGAGTTCATCTACAAATAATTGATCCATAGTATAGAAGGTAATGTGACACTTAAAAGTTCCTACAAAAATTAAAGTGTTTCTGTGGCGTGCAATTAAGAATATCCTTGCGGTTCATATATTCTAATCTTTGTCGGCGCCATATTGCTGAAGTGGATGAATGTCCTCGTTGTGATTCTAGCAGGGAATCGGTCCTTCATGCTTTAGTTTCTTGTCCCGCGGCTGCTGTTATTTGGTTTTCTAGCCCATTGGATATTCGTTGTGACGGTGTAGACGAAGGCTCCTTCCTAGATTGGTTTATTCTTGTTACCAGTCAAATGAACCTTTCACAAAAAATTGAGTTGGCTATTTTGGCATGGGGCATTTGGGGGCACCGGAATGATATGTTCTATGGAAATGGCTCTCCTACTGCTCAGTTGGTTGTTAATAAGTGCTTCAATTTATTAAAGGAGTTTTATGGAGCAAACACCTCGGAGTCATTAGAGTTCAAAGATGGCTAGAAATTTAAAAGTTGGAATTTTTTTGTAGGATTAAGTAACTAAATGATTAAGTAACTAAATGATTCTTATAAAAAAATTAATTTTTTGTAAAATAATAAGTTAATATTTACTTATTATATTTTTTTATACATATTTTTCTCTATATTCTTAATATATATTTATTTAAAGTCCAAAGCTGAGTGAAAATCTAAAAGATAAAATCTTAGACATGATTTGTATGACTAATTAATAAAGGACTCCTAAAAAATAGAATTGTTATAAATTAATAAGTTGCTCTAAAGTTTTGAGGATCATAAATAGAGTTTTGGTTCTAGTTAAATTTTAGGTCTAAAGAGTGTTTTTTTATTAATAGTTAATAAAATAAAATCGAAGAGATTTTAAAAAGTGATTTAGTACAAGTTAAATTCTAGACTCATATTAAAAATTAAGTTTTATTTTATTATATATACTATTTAAGTGCCCCGTGCAAAGCACGGATTTGTTTTTTAAATAAAATTATTTTTAAATTTTTATTTATCCCATATATAATGATTGTAGAATATTTTTTTTAAAATTTCGAATTAACTTAGTATTACTATTAGACAACTTACAAACATTGCTCAAACACACAATTTTAAAGGACTCACAATTGAGTTTAATAATGTGTTTTTTTCTTGTTATTTTTAATTTAAGATTTAGTTTTTATATAGTTTTGAATCTGATATTTTGTTTTTTGTTTCAATCTTTTGAACTAATATATAATTTTTTTGAATTCAACAATGAGTAGAACCTAAAAGCCCAAACTTGATATTTAAGAAACTCTATATGAAATAAAATTGTTGTATAATAATAAGTAACCATCATAGTTTTTAAGTTTTAAAAGGTAACTAAATTTAATAATACAGGTGAGAAATTTTTTAAAAATTAATTAACTAAAGATTTCTTATTTGAAATAAATTTGGTAACTAAACTTTAATAATTAATATATTTTGTAATATATATTACTTTTTAAAAATATTAATTATTATTTTCTCAATATTTTTCTACACTATTAATATATAGATAAAATTGTTACGAAACTAATCGGCAGAACAATAGTATCTCCATTGGCCAAGTCAAGTTGTGTATATATAAACAACTCAATAAGAAAAGCCCAGATCAAAACTGCAGAGCAAAATCAAAATACAGAGTCTTTCTTTCTTAGTTTAAAGAACCAAACTTTAAATTATATAAAGATGTGGTATCAATAAGGTAACTAAATATTCATAGCAAGGTAACCAAACATTCATAGCAAGGTAATTAAACCTTTATACCAAGGTAATCAATATTGTGAATGGTTATCAACTCAACATTATACAGTAACCAAAATTAATCTAATTAGTAAGCATAAATCTGAAACGCACTCAAATCCATTTCAACTCATTAATTTAAATCTAAGTAACTAAATACTTATACGACAGTAACAAACACACTAAGTGTCGCAGTGGTTGGGGTGGTAGTTTCGGAGGAGGTGGCCGGTAGCAGGTTCGGAGGTAATGGCGGAAGCTTTGGAGAAGGTGGTGGCGGCAACTTTAGAGGAGGTGGTGGAGGAGGTTTCGGAGGAGGTGCAGAAGCGGTTTTGGAGGAGGTGGTGGAGGAGGCGGTGGTTGTTGGCGGAGATGGAAGACGCTCTAAGAAAAAGAAGAAGAAGATCGGCATGGTGGAAAGCGGCGGCAGAAGCCGGAAGAAGAATGAGGTTGAGTAAAATGATTTTTTGCTGTAATATTCCATGGCAGAGAGAGAAAGAGAGGTAGCAGCAATTTCTCCTTGATTTTAGATTTCCTTATTTATTTGAAATTGAATGATCTGATTTGTTTATTGTGTTGCACTCTTTTTGAAATTATTTTATGAATGCACTTATCTTGTAATTATTTTCTAAATGTTGTATAGTATTGTAAAAAACCCTTAATGAAAAGTCAAGGGAGAAAGAGTGAAGACTAAGTTGCTACTTGAATCTACATAGTTCTGATTACTCGATATCAATTCGGATATTATTAGTGTCTACATTAACCAGAAAACATCATCCAGATAAAAAAACCTTATCTTTTATCAAAAAGTGGAAATTAAAAATCTTGTGAAAACGAAAGTAACAACTAACAACAATGTACAATTTTGAGTGAGGGTAAAATTTATATTTTCACGAATAAAATTTGAAAATTTTATAAATTTCTTTTTACATAAGTGTGAAATCCATTTATTATTCGTGTAAAATGTATTTTATAAAAATATCATTTTTACTTGTAAAAATATCAATGTTCGTAAGTAACGTACACAGTAATCCCCCTCCTTGTTTGCAATGAATTAAAAGTACCACCAAAAAATATTTAAAAAAAATTATCTTCACATTCTCACTAGAATTTCATTATTAAACTAAACGTGAAACATCGTAAACATGAATTCTTAAAGTAAGTAAATGATGCTATTTTCGTAAAAGGATCAAAATTCAAAGGGAGTATCACTTCTTCCATCATCCCTTGAAGTTGAATAATTAATATTATTATTTATTTATTTGCTAATTTAAACGCACATCCTTTCTTGGTCAGTGTCAAAATTTTAACTCTCACCCTCTTTGTACACAAGGGATAAAAATAATCATTGGACCTAAGAGCGTAAACAAGTCGAGTTGAACTGAACAGAGAGTTGCTTGAATTCGACTCAAAAAGTTAAATTCATACTCGGATTCGAATTGCATTTAAAAATCTCTACTCAAATTCGACTCTACACGAATATTCATTACTCGAATTCGATCCAATTCAAATCGAATTATATTCAAACTACTCGCGAGATTCGAATTCAAACTCAAATTTGGGACTCTTCATAATAACTACTTTTATAATAGATATAATTATAAAATTGAACTTATTATTTTACTTAGAAATTTAAAAATATATTTATTATTATACTTTACAAATATAAAATCACAATTTAAAATAAAAATAAAATAATAATAATTAATTATTCTAATTTTATTTAAATTTGTATATATTATAAGAGAATGTATTGAGTATCTAATTGAATATGTATCGACTCACAATCGATCGTTTGAGTAGTTTAAATCGTAATGAGTCGAGTATAACCTTACTCATATTCTAATCATATTTTTATTTGAACTATTTTTTGTGCTCATATTTGGATCATATTATTAACGAATTCGAGTTTCGCTCACACTTTTTTGAGTTGAGCTTGAATCGAGTCCGAACCGTTTAGTTCAGTTTACGGCATTTAATTGGGCCTTTGGTTTCAATATTATTGCCATATAATAAAATTATTTTTTTAATACTAATAAACACGTTGTATTTTATGGGTAATTAATGATAGTATAGTCTTAATATCATCATCCTAAAAGGTTTATATGTGATTTAATAAGAACAAAGAGGAACTTTATACTATGCTAGCTTGTGAGTTTTGGATAGAAAAAAGAAAGAATAGAAAATTTAAATTAGGATGAAAAAAAAGTAATAGAAAATTCATAAGTATTCTTTTATGTGTTTTTAAATTTATAAATGGAAAAAAAAAATTGAACTTTAAATATAGATTATTACATTATTTTTATATTAATTCTTCTTGTGTTTGTAAACAAATATTAATGTAGAAGCTATAAAAAAATTATTTAAGACTTTCTTTTTCCTTCAAATCAGCCCTTTACTGTTTAAGTGAAAACTTCGCCAAAAAAAAAGGACCAAATTGTTTGGTTTTGTCTTTTCCTTTTCGTCCCTTAAATTACTTACAAGCAAGACAAATGGAATTAAACTTATATTTTCATTCATTTATTTTCTTTTCCTTTTTGTTTTAAATCTTAAACACAGTATAAACTAAGTATATAATTTACTATCACTTCTACAATATAATCTCTATTACTTAATTATTAGTTAATATTAATTTCATATTTGTGAATATAAAATTATTTTTAAAAGCCCTTATTTTAAAAATATATTTTAAATTTTGGAACGAATAAAGTATATTGTATTTAAATTTTATTTACTTCACTCTAACTTTTTTAATTAATTTATAAATAAAAAAATTTATAAAAATAATTTTATCTACGCTGAAGTCAAATTTTGGATCCACCATTGTCAATGACGGATCTATGCTTGGGGGAGGGGGCACCTGCCCCACTAGATTCTATGCCAGGATAATTATGCCTGGAACAGTACATATTTAAGATAGAATTATTGGGATGATGGACATGATTCCACAGTATACTTAATGAGATGTTAATAAAGGAAGAAAGTAGATAACATTTTAGAAGAGATGATAATGAAACTCTATCCCAAAAAGAAAAAAAAATTAATTATCTCATGGAAAAAAAAAACAAGCTCCACAATAAGAACAAAAAATAAACTTTACAAGAAAAAAGAATAGAGGGAGATAAAAGAGACTTTTTCGACATATTAATATTTTAATAATATTGTAGCAATAAAATTATCCTATTTAAATTTATTAAAATATATAAACTAAATAAAATTATTAAAAAGAACACATGTAGTAATTGTTGATTGATAACATGTAGTAATTATTTAAATTTTATTTACTTCACTCTAACTTTTTTAATTAATTTATAAATAAAAAAATTTATAAAAATAATTTTATCTACGCTGAAGTCAAATTTTGGATCCACCATTGTCAATGACGGATCTATGTAGCAATAAAATTATCCTATTTAAATTTATTAAGATATATAAACTAAATAAAACTATTAAAAAGAACACATGTAGTAATTGTTGATAGATAACATATAGTAATTATTTAAATTTGTATAGTATTTATACTAATTTGAATAGGAAAAAAAATATATTCTTTTTTTTTCTATTTCTCTTAGGGATATGCATATTTTTAAATTTGAATAGTATTTAAATTATACAAATTTGGATAATATTTATGTTAATATAAATTAGAAAAATTGAACCAAAAATCAGTAAAAGCATAGTAAGGTTGTGCTTTTAATATTATAACAAGCTCACCAACCCGTGCTTTCGCACGGGGAACATAAATAATAATTTAATATATTTTGTAATATATATTACTTTTTTAAAATATTAATTATTATTATTTTCAATATTTTTCTAGATAAAATTGTTACGAGACTAATCGGCAGAACAGTAGTATATCCTTTGGCCAAGTCTAGTTGTGTATATCTAAACTTACTCAATAAGCTGGATCCCTAAGAAAAACCCAGATCAAAACTGCAGAGCAAAATCAAAATACAGAGTATTTCTTTTCTTTCTTTCTTAGTTTCAATTATATAAAGATATGGTATCAGTTGACCTTCTCCTCTCTCCCCATCCCCTAATTAATTTATATCCGTCAGATTCGATCTCTTATTAATCGCAATTCGAACATGGTTCGTAGTCGGAGTTCAGGTTCCGGTCACTCTCATACTTGGAGCTCCACCTCGGGTTACACCGGTTAGCAAAGACTTTACCTTTTAACTCTATTTTAATTAATTAATGATACTATGCTTTGCTTTGTATATCCAACAGCTGCTAACTCTATATTCTTCAATTTTAGATCAAAATTTTCTTTAAAGGAATTGGAGGATCCGAGGGAAAAAGTGATAGTTAATCTAAAATTGTGTCTCAATACACATTATGATGCTTGATATTGGCATTACTCTTTTTGAATTTTTTTAATTGCCCATCTCAGGAATCAACACGTCCCTGACACTAAATTTCATGTGCATTCATTATCATTAGTTTTGGAACAAAATTATATGATTTTGGATTGCAGAGTTGATTCTTTTTCTTCTCACAGTTTTTGTTTCCATTACTAATTTTTGTTCTTGTTGCTTTGTTGTCTTGTATGCATGTGAAGACAAGCCTCAGAACTCTTCTCGGTGGTATTATCGGTCTAAGCCTGCTACCAACGGCTATAACGGTGCTCCTTAATTTCCCTCTTTATGGTTTATTTGTTGCATATATTATGCTGCGATGACCGAAAAATTCAGTTTAGCCAGTTTTATGCTGCGATGAGCAAAAATTCAGTTTCTTCTATTGTCTATGTATCTTTTCAATGGTTATAACACATAAAATTGATAGTATTTATGTTGTATGATTTAGTAATTTGGGTATTAAAATTACATCTCTTGCTTCTTGTCTGTGTGGAGATTAAAAATCTACGACTGGCTATTTTAATCATCTTGGGACCACATGAACTGGCTGAACTCTCAGTATCACTTGTTTGATAAAGGTGGTTCATGTCAGTTGCATTTCTTTCTTGTTACAGATAGATGTTGTGTTTGACTTTATTTATTATTTTGGTTTCTGCAAAGGTGCCTATGTTGATCATGACAAGCCTTCAACCATTCGTCAAGAACAGCATTCTGAAGTTACAGAGCATGAATGCAAGCTTCACTTACAAAGATATGAAAAAGTAAATATCTACTTACATAAGGCTATACCGATGTTTCAACTTTACATAATCTTAAATTATTTAAAAAATCTTAAACCTATGTATCATCAACAGATCTTTTTTAAGGAAACTGCAATCTCGTTTATGTCTTTTACTGTGTGATTTATGATATTGTTTAGATCTTGAATAAGCAAGCTAGCATCCATGAATTGAGATATTTTGTGGTCGCATTCTAGAAATCTAGGTTTTAAGCATGAGAGTGTGCATTTGGGTTTGGGACGGGCTACTTCGACTTAAAGAAATGGTGTATTAAAGTACAAGTCACTCTTAGGATCATGTGTGAATGGTGGTATTATATGGTATCGATTCTTATGTTTGGGTATCTATAATTCTATATCAGTAAACTCTGCCAGCGTATGATTTATGCTTTTAGCAGGTGACTTCTTGTAGGGTCCTTTAATGGAAATTAGAGTTGTTAATAATAATCTCCAATTTTGATTGGTTTATATGTGAGATATATTAAAAATGACACGTTTATAGTGGCAACACTTGTCAAGCTAGCTATTGGATATCTGACCTAGTTTAAGTTAGTTCTTTGGAACCTTCTTTCAATCTCGTTGTCGTAAGGGACTATCTCCTGACTCTTTGAGCGCGTTTGCATACAAAAATTTTGAAGTATCTCGGTGCACACGTGTCACTTGCCAAAAACAGACTCGAACAGACGGAAGCCTGCAAAAGCAAAATAAAACAAGAAATTACAAACGTTTAAATAAACTAAACTGATAAAAACTAACAATAAAATAATTTTTAGAACCGTTCCCCGGCAACGGCGCTTTTTGTCCGATTTATATAATGACAATTACGCACAAGTATACACGGTCAATCAAGTAATATAGAGATAAGAAGGATGTCGAACCCACAGAGAATAAATACTAATAATTATCCTAATTATCAATTCAATACCAATTCAATTTAATTTAAACGGTCGCCAATGTTGATTTTGAGACAAGAATTGATTACCAGATGAATAAAGTCTAGGAATACAATTTCCCCAATTGCGTTGCAATAATCGTTTTATCCAATTTCCTCTTTATTAATCCAATGAATTGTTAACTAGGATTTCCTATCAATTTATTAACATCTTTCAATGTTTAACAAAAAGACCTATTTCAGTTATATTGCTATTTTCATGCAAGACACTTAAAATAGATTCATTAAGCACAATCTCCTAATCAAGTTACGCATGGCACATAGGTATTTTCATCCTATACACTGTTATTATTCTAGAAAGAATCAACAAATTCATATGTTATTACATTAAGATCTAATCATAGATTTCCTCTTTCAATTCCATCTAAGATATCAGATTAATTGCTAGCTAAACAATTAATAATTAAGCACAAGATATGATAAACAACTCAATAGGATTAATAAGCGTAAATAGAGATAAATAAATTAATACATAGCAAACGGTTCCATTGTATCCCTAATTAAAAGTTTAGTTCATAATTTTACTGAAAACCATCATCTCAAATAGTAAGAACATTCAAAGTTTCAAATAATGAAAATAAAGAGAAGAATATGAAACTCTATCAAGCTTGCTAATCTTCTTAATCTTCAAATTTGATCTTCTAGTATTCTCCAATTTAATCTTCAAATTCTTCAGATGTGTTCTCAAAGTCTTGTTATGTTCTTTTTATAAGTCATCTTCTTTTCATAAAAGGCTGCGGCTCATTGGAATCTTTTTTGGAATTGACATACTTCAAAACTTCAGCTAGGTCAACATGGATCCGCGGAACTAGGCCCCAGCCTAGTTCCTGATGCTGAAATTACGATTCTGCCACTGCTTTACGAAAAATTGCCCGATTCGTCCCTGATTCGTCTTTTCCTGCAAAATACACATAAAAACCAATAAAATGCCCTAAAAAGACTTAAAAGCCAACAAGATAATAAGCCTAATCATATCCGAATCGTAGGTATAAAACCCACTCATCAAATTTGCTATTCTTTTTTTTGTACTTGAAAGCTCAAGCAGATAGAAATACTTGTATTCCTTGCTTTTCTTTATTTTAGTTTTACTTTATTTATGCAGTTGGTGCAAAAGTATGGAAGAGACAACATGGCTTCGACCACAATTCGCGAGTAGTTGATTGATGACTGTGGTATGTTGTTCTGAGACTCTCCGTGTATAATATAAAAAAAATAATAGCTCTTTCCCACTAATAGAGATTGTTTGAGCATATCGATCAAGGTGTTTTTATTGCGTTAGGGTTAGGGTGTTTGGGTATTGCATTTGGTTTTAATGAAGTGGAGTAGATGACATTCAGTCTTCATGCCATCACAATAGCATCAGAAACATGTTACTTTTTGGTTCATACGGTTGTTCTTATCTTCTTTTCTTTACCACACTTGGCTCCCTAAAATATAATCTGTTGCAATCTTTGTGTCACGTTATGAACTTGTAGATTGTCTGTTCACTGAACCTGTCTTCAGTGCACGTGTTGAGGCTTCACTCGAGCTTATGAGTTTAAAGTTTCAATTCTTTGCGGACATGTTTTTGCTAATTTTTTCCCAGTATACTATTTTTTATATATAGCAACACGTATTTGCGTGTCTATATAGTTGGCTTGCGTGACCTCACAAATTATTTTGTGACATGTCCAGTATAGTTAATTAATCTATCTATTTGAAGAAATTTCTTTGAACAAAGAAGATAAAAATAGATTTTTTTTTTAATCTCATGTTTAGACCTTTCAAAAAAGACATTATGTGCTATAACAAAGAATTGAGGGGGAAGGGGGAGGTCACATCAGTTTTCTTTTTCTTTTCGTTTTTTGTTATTTGTGTGCGTGCGTGCTTGTGTGTGTGAGAGAGAGATAGAGATAGAGAGTGTGGGGTGGAAGGGGGAAGTTGATTTAGGGTGAGGGGAGGGGGAAACAGGGGGTGGGGGGAGGAAGTGAGTGATTGGTCGATTTTTTGATTAATCTATAAAATTTCACATAGACGTGAGTGAACTTGGTTTTATCTTTGTTTGTTGTGGAGGCCAACTTAAATCTTTTATAAGTTACAGGAACAAATTACATTTCTAAAACTAATGTTGCATTGTAACTTTTGGAAGACTTATTTTTAGGTTTCATCAGCACTTCCGGTAAAACGTAGAGGGAAAGCCAAATCTGCATGTCAAATGATATAGGGTTTGAACATCACCAAACTTTTTGAATCTTCATAATTTATTGATTTAATTTCGAAACAGTTGCAGTTCAAGCAAAATGGCCAATTCGACACAAATTAGTAATAATTTTGCTTGTTATACATTACCCTGTTATTACTTATTCCTTTTACTTTGCTATAGTTTTACACTTCTTATTTTTATGATATGGTGTGGAGCTCAAACCTGCACATAATGTTTGGCAAAGAATGTCCCTGCTGTAATTATTTCTCTTTTTAATGCTATAACATATAAGTTTGGTTAAATATATAAGTCAACAAATATCGGAATGGAACTGAGGGTTATGATACAGGGAGTACACATTTATTGCTATGCTATTTTGTTTAGAATTATATCAAGTATTTGATCATTGATGGTAGTAAGCAAATTTGATCAAGTTCCAGTATTGTATTTTGAAACCACTGTATTCTATATCAAATTTCACCATTAATAAAATCTCAATGGAGGGTTGTTTCAGATTATATATCATTGGCATTTGTTGGGTGAAGTTATTCTATTTACAATTATTTTAACGTGTGTGGTAAAGGTGGTTCATGTCTATATTATTCTTTCTTGTAACGGATAAATGTTGTATTTGACTTCATTTATTGCTTTGGTTTCTGCATAGGTGCCTATGTTGATCCCGACAAGCCTTCAAGAGTTCCTCAAGACCAACGTGAAAAGACTACCCAACGTGAATGCGAGCTTCACTTGAAAAGATATGAAAAAGTAAATATCCTCTTTTTTAGGGTTGTAAACGAACATATTCAAATCCGAATACAGTGATATCCGTATCCATATTCCGAAAAAAATATTTTATCCTTATTCGTATATGATATTCGTCAGATTTTTTAAGGGATTTGAATTCGATATTCGAAAACCTATTCGAATTCGAATATTATCCGTTTTCGAATAACTATCCGAATTTATTGGCATAATTAATTAAAACTAGTAAATAAATAATTTAAAATTAAAAAAATTACTATAATGATATTAATATAACATAACACAATCAACAACCATATGATTTAATTATAAAATTCAGAAGAAGAAAAAAATAATCACTCTATTTAATAAAATTTCTTTATGGAAAATATTTAAAAATATTATAATTTTATAATAAGGCCCGTTTTTTGCTCGGAATTTTGATACCGAATATCTAATATTCCGTTATTTTATAAAAATGTTGGCGGACGGATGTTAAATATACTTGTATCCATATTTGTATCCGTTTATTTGCGAATATTTCTAATCGAATACGAATAAAATCTATTTATGTCTAATACGAATAATAACTGCGTTAAACGAATACGAACACAACGAATATCCTATTTTTCGGTTAACATTTACAACCATACTCTTTTAAATGATGTTTTACCAATTGTTTCAACTTGTGATAATCATAAATTATTTAAAAATCTTAAACCTCTAGCTCATAACCAAATCTTGTGAGGAAATTACATATTTTGCCAATTTATTTTACTGTGTGGTTTACAATATTGTTTAATTCTTGAATAATGAGGCATAGTGTCCATGAATTGAGACATGGTCCAAAGTATCGGTCGTTATGCCGAAATATCAGTGTATCGGTTGGTGTCAAACCGCAACTTTGACACGAATAGCAAAGTTGGGAATTATTAATTTTCGGCGGAATTTCGGCAACTCGACGTAACGTAGCAGTTTTGAGCCGGATAAAGGAGAAATCACGGCGTAGCGGTTTCGGACTTAATAAAGGAAAAATCATGGCGTATCTATATAGCACCTAATAAAGTATAACTTTAAAAAATAAATTTAAAAAAATGTATTTAATATATAATTAGTTGAGCTAAATTGTACTTAAATTATCATTAAATTGTACTTATATAGTACTTAGTTATGTACAACTTGAAAAAAAAAATTGCACTTCAAATATACTTAATTAAGTTAAATTGTACTTAAATATACAGAACATGTGTGCTCAACCATTTGAGCTAAGACAACATCAATATCAACTTTATTCAAACGTAAAATTGTTTAAACATATTTGCGATATGTCTGTTTTATCATCTGGACAATCTTATATATACTACATAATGTTTTTTGTGAACTTAATTGATTCATCTTGTTATTCTTATTATTTAGAATTTTTTTCATTATTTTTTTTTATTTTTTTTAAGCTCTTAACTGGCTAACAGTACGTATAGCCCGAAACTAATATCGAAACCAATATCGAGTCAAAAAATAACTTTTCGAAACATAGGCCGCTACCACTACTTTGAACCATGAGTAGCATTATCTGGTCAAAATGGTCTAGGTATCACTCCCAAGGCATTTTACTTTGGGACAGGCTACTTCAAATTAAAGAATAAGGTATTAATGTACATGTTAATGATATGATCACGTGTGAATGGTGGTATAATATTGGGAATTGATTCGTATATTCAGGTATCTATGTCAATAAACTCCCTTGGCGTGGGATTTTTATGCTTTTAGCAGGTGATTTTTCCTAGGACCCTTTAATGGAGATTAGAGCAGTTAATCTCCAATTGAGATTTGGTTTTTGTTTGAGAAACATTAAATCAAATGTTTATTGTCGGGACTTATCAAGCTAGCTTTTGGGTATCAAGTTTAAATTAGTTTTGTTAATAGACATCCCTTTAAGAACAATTTGATTCATGTTATCTATGTTGCATAGTGTCCGTGAATCAAGATCATTTGTAGTAGCATTATCTGGTCAAGCACTAGATGTCTTTAAGCGTGAGAGTTTGCATTCGAGTTTGGAATGGGCTACTTCAACTTAAAAAATGGGGTGCAGATGTTGAAACCACTCATAGGACCACGTGTTGAATGGTGGTTATATTGGGAATCAATTCTTACATTTGAGTATTATGTCCATATAATCTGTCGGCATAGAATTTTTATGCTTTTAGCAGGTTGTTGACTTATGGATTTGTTTTTTAAGCTTTTGTATTTCAATCAGTTGAATGATACATTCTTCTCAATGAATTTTGCGAGAGTTCATGTGTTTCTTTTGTAAACTCTTTGCTATTAATTTATAGTTGCTGCTTCAAATAAGATATTTATTACTCTTTTTTCTACAAGGAAGCTCAAGCAGAAATCAATACATGCATTTCTTTCCTTTTCCTAATTATAATTTATTGTGTCTATGCAGTTGGTGCAAAAATTTGGAAGAGACAGCCTGGCTGCGACCACAAATCGCGAGCTGTTGATTGGTAAATGTGGTAACTAGTATGTTCTTCTGAAACTATTAGAGTATAATTTGAAATTAATAATGCTTGGCTTGATGAAGTCAATTTAAAATCCTAAAATCATAATTGATATAAATACACGTAACAAATTTAAAAATTTGATATAAATTCATTGGACTGTATTAATACAATCCTAAGATTTGTAAACTCCATTAAATCTACTACTTATTAGTTATTACAAAAGCAGGCTTGAATCATATAACTTCAAAATTCTGGGATTTTGCGAATTAACTTAAAAAAGTCAAAATGGCACTATTGTGGGACGATTAAATTAAAAAAAAGAGTCAAAATGGCACTCTTTGTGGAACGGAGGGGGTGATAAGAAAAGGGAATATTTGCAATTTTTACATGATCCAAACTTATTCTCAATTCACACGTAATTCCCAAATCATCAGATGTCCCTGAATCACTAACAACCCCATATTGTCAAATTTTCTGAATCATCAAATTCCCTAAATCGCTAGAACACATAAAACTCCCAAATTTGTAATCCCTAATCAGATAAATATAATTCTACTGCTGGCTATTTTTGGACCACATGGACTTGCTGAACTATTAAATGCTTTGCATATGTTTCTGATCCATTACTCATCCTCTTTGTGAGTGTGGTTCTATCTATATTGCCATCTCCTCCTTGTTAAATGATCAATCTATAAGTGTGAATATTTCAAATATTGGAAATCCTACCATTTCTTTTTGGTAGTTGTAGCCATTGTCAGAAAAGATATACAGTCACCCACCGTGTAGCATATGAGTTTATGTATCTTAAACTATGCTTCTAATTCCTTCAAACTTGAGCATATTGATCTGCTTTATTTTTTGGGTATTGTATTTACGCTCATTGCATCCGTCCCAATAACATCAGAAACATGTTTGCATCTTATTGTGTGTTTTATAAAAAATTTCTTTTCATTCCTTTCGTTTATCCCAATTTGCTCCCTAAATATAAGCTGTTTTACATGTCTTATGTCATATTATGAACTTAAAGATCGTCTTGTTCATTGTGTCATGTTATTAATGATGAAAATCTTTTGTTTTTATGATTTATAAGTGAGAGGATGTACCAACTCTTTCTCCTATTTTCACATAATAAGATTTTTTGGGAAATGGTAAAAATGTATTTTTAGGAGACATCCCAAGATTAATCCTCACGTCCCGCTTGGAGTGTGTGTGTGTGTGTGTGTTCAGATTGAGAGAGAGGGAGAGAGAGAAGGACGGGGGTGGTGGTGGGGAAGGGTGAGTAGTATCGTTTTTTTTGGTGGTTGTGGAGGCTAACTTAAATGCTTTATAAGACCAGGGGAGCAAATTATATTCCTAAAATTTTGTAACTTATAAAAGATATAGTGATTTATTTTTATTATATGATATGGATAAATATTATTGGATAGAGTAATTTATTTTTATTTTTTGATTTAATAATTGAATGATATGGTTGGTCAATGTATTATATTTATACTTATATTTTAATGATAGTAAAAGTTTAATGTTAGGTAAGATGATCCTTATAAGAAATTAATTTTTCATATAAATTTATTTTATTCAAGTAATAATTAAATCATTCCTATACTCGAAATTGTAATTATATTTATACTTTAAATAATACTCAACAAATATTTCAAGTTAAGGTTGAAAGATCTTTGTGAGACACTTGCTTTTTTTTTCTATCTTAGTTAGTAATAAAAATCTTAACTTAACCTACGCATTATTTACGAATTAATAAATATTTGGTAAGACGGTCCTTATGATTGTTCACTTGTAGAATTAAATTGTTTAATCCTTGTTTTTTGACTCGTTTATTAGTAACAAGCTAATATCAGGTAAGATGATTTAATTGTGATTGTTATCTTATAAAACTTGTATTACTAATCCTTGGTTTGGACTTGGCTGAACCGAAAATCGAACGAATTTTAATTATAGATATATATTAGAAAAATTTTAGCCTTCTATTTTACCATTATTTTTACACTATGGCATTGGAATATATGTAACTATAAGTCCATAAGATCAAAAAGTGGTATATAAGTATCCCCTCTCTGTTTTATTTGATTGTGATTGCTTGTTCTATTTGCAGGTCTGGGTAGTGATTTTGACAAACCTTCCTGCCGCGCTCCAAAATAAGTGGCCGTAAGCCGGCCAGAATAGCCTGGTTTTCCTTTGTAAATTTTGCGCACAGTAAAAATGCATTTTGCTTCTATGCTTACATTTAAAATAATAAGTTTTAGTCTGGATTGGACTTGTACCGATTGAAGTGATAGTATTTAGGGGTAAAAAACTAGTAATGAGCTTAAATCAATATTAGCCAAGATGATCTAATTATGATTGGTTGCCTTGTAAAGTTTTATTGCTAATATTTGTTTTGGACTCCGTAACTGATAAAATTGTGGTATTAATCATTCTGTTGGGCACGGCGCAATTTTTGATTCTTTGACACTTTTATCTTTATTATAAACATGATTCATTACAGATTTTTTTTGACCTTTCTTTCCTCTTTCTTCCCCTCTTTCTTCTATTCTTTCCTCCTCTTTCTAGCTATAATCATCTGCTTCTCCAAACTCTTTTTTGAGGCATAAATGTTGAAAAAATCATCAGTTATGAATTTCAACTTGTGTTTCTTCAACCTCTTTCTGAGCACACCAAAGTTTTAATTCTTACGTTGGAGCTCTTTAATTTTTGAAATTTTAGATCCATGAAATTGATTACGAAAAATGTGTGTATTAAGAAAGAATTGACGATGGGAAAGTTTTTGGTAAAGAAACAAATGGTTTTAATGGCGATATTTATGATAGAGCTCCGATTTTAGTATGATTATTCTAGATTTAAATTCGTAACTGATAAAATTGTGTGGTATTAATCATTCTGTTGGACCATTATTTTAAGAGAAATGATATTAAACAGGATGGGCAAAGGGCAATTTTTGATTCTTTGACAATTTTATCCTTATTATAAAATGATTCATTACAGATTTTTTTTGACATTCTTTCTTTCCTTTTTCTTCCCCTCTTTCTTCTCCCCTTTACTCTTTCTAGTTATCATCATCTGCTGCTTCTTCAAACTCTTTTTTGAGGCATAAATGTTGAAAAAATCACCAGTGTTATGAATTTCAGCTTGTGTTTCTTCAACCTCTTTCTGAGAGATGAATGTTGAGAAAATCAGCAGTGTTAAGAGTCATGAGTACTGCTGATTTTCTGCTACAGTTCACAACACGATACCCCACCCAACGCACACCAAAGTTTTAATTCCTACTTCAGAGCTCTTATAATTTTTGAAATTTTAGATCCATGAAATTGATTACGAAAAATGTGTATTAGGAAAGAATTGACGATGGGAAAGCTTTGGCAAAGAAACAAATGGTTTTAATGTACTACACTTGGGATTCAAAGAACCTTGGGTTCGTCTCCTGAAGAATATCCTCCTTATTCCATGTTGTTATCGATGATGACGGCTGCTACGTATTCAATGAAAGTTGGAAGGGAAGTTTAAGTTAACAACGGACATTAATCCATCCAATAAATTAAACATGCTTTTTAACGGCAAATGATTCATTAAACACTCTTGCAACACTGGCATTTGAAAACCCTAAGATCAAGGTTAACATGTATCAACCATAAAATCCACTAAAAATTTCTAAACAATAAACAGAGCAACGACTATCTTAGAAGTTAGAACCACCAAACATGATGAACCACTGCAATACCAAGAAAAAAAATAAAAATCTAAAACTATAAGTAGAAACTACCACCCACAGGCCACAGTAAGTCATCACAACCACCAGTCCATCCCCCCACCACCACCCCCGTTTCCGTTTCCCGTTTCCGTTCCCTTCCCCTCCTCCCCAGCTTTCTTCCCGACTTTTGACTCTGTTTCCCCATTTTCTCCATCCTCCCCTACTTTCTTCCCCACTTTTGGCTCTGTTCCCCACTTTCTCCATCCCTTACTTTCTTCCCCGCCCTAGAGGGTCGACCAAGAGATGATTCAACAACTTGCAGACTCCTACGTCGATCCGTTGGAGCAGAAATTTCTCAGTCGAAACTTCGGACAGATCATATTTTAGTTTCACCCCTTCCACCGCGGCCCTTAATTCTTTATTTTTTCATTGAGCCAAAAATGCAAAAATGTTACCGGAGGTATCCACGAAGAGATGAGTCTTCGAAAGGGTGTCAAACACACTCACTTGAAGGGAGTGTCCCGCATCTCTCTCATAATTGGACGGGTGGAGATTAATCTCCATTGTTCCCGGTGGCACATCCTAATTTTTTTTAGCTTCATATTATATTTGGTGGTGAACCTCAATAACCTAAGGATTACAGCTTTTGACTTTTCTCCAATTTTTTTCTAAGCAAATGAATGGGTCTGATGCTTTGTATAAGGGTTTGATGCTCTGTACATATATATAAATAACAAAAGGGTTGTCCGGCAAGAGAGAGGGGGAAGGTGGTAGTACCAGAGAGAGAGAGGGGGTACTGTCTTGCTCATCAAGTTTCTATTCAATCTTTTTTTTTAATTTATTTATAATAGTTAATATTATAAATTAGTTAAAATATGTTATTAAGTATAAAACTTTGTTTTGAAAAATTAAATTAAATTCACGTTGTTTGAGTTATAAGATTTTCGTAACTTAACTGCGTTCAAATTTAAATAAGGTTTTTAGTTTGTACGTGTGGACGAAAGAAATATTACATTATGCACATTTATAAGTAGAACATATGTCTAAGTTTTACTATTGTTTGTTTATAATCTCAACAGATTGTTAATCATAATGTTGACATATCTTCATCAATGCACAATGTCTACTACTATTAACTAGATTACGTTAAGAATCATCTAATTAATCAAAATGATTTGAGTCGTTAACAATTTTTTTTTATTATGGGTTGGTTTAATTTTGGACTCGTACTATGAAATAAAAATACGGGTTAAAACTAGTTTAATTAATTTTGACCCATATTAGTCGATACATTTCAATGGGTTTAGCTTTCAACTTAGTTGTAATTAATTAGTTTTGATCCATATGGACTCCAAATCAATTTTGTCTCACGCCTGAGAATTTTGCCACATGTCCTAGTGTTTATAGAGCTGGAACAAGTTTACCTAGGTTAAAAAAAATCTTACCGCAACAAGGTAAAACCATTTTTTTTCTTCCATATTTTTCGAAAAACTGATTTCCTCCATTTTCTTTTTATGCTGCAAAAATTAATAAAGGGCCTAGTTCAGTTAGTAGATATAGAAAGAGAAGGATCGCATTGCCTCTTACATATCAGATACTCAATAAACCAAAACAAATAAAAAATAAAAATAGAACATCAAGCTTCCCAGTTAATACCAAGATTAACATCAAAAATTTATCAATTACAAAGTTACTAAACTCACATAGTGAAGTGCTGAGACTCAAACCTCATATCTTTAGTTTATTGCTTATGAGTTACGAGGAAAAAAACAATAAAATTTTGTCATTAAGAGTATTAAGTCGATGTTGTTTTTTGTCAGAAAACTTTTTCTGCGGATCAATTTTTTAATGAGTAACAAAAAAATAAGTTGACTTGATAACTGAACACTCAAATCTGAAAAGATTTATTATCGCGAATTTGTCTTAAAACAAAAAATATAATATTTTAAAACGAAAAAAATAATATTTTATATGAGCTGATAATGAAATTCTCTCACAAAAAGAAAAAATTAAAAAAAAATGTAAAATTTCTGAAATAAATTATTAATAAAAAAAAATAAAAGAAAAAAGATTTAGGATAGAATCTCTCAAAAAAGTATGAGCACCCACTCTAAATTTAAAATGGAGATTAGATTTTTTCGACTGATATAAGGTCCGTAGTCTAGCAGGCTTACTACAGCCTACAACTATTGAACATAAATACTGATATTGAACCTATACCGGCTCGTAGATGAAAGGGCTATTTGATTGCCACGCCTGATCCATTTCAAACCCTTTGGGTTGGGCCCTAAGTTATATTTCGGTCATCTTGCAAAGATGGACAATAAATTAACTTGATTATTGCCATGAAGCCGAGGACTTAGAAGCATGTGGATATTTTTCCTTGTAAAACATTTTTCTTATTTAACTTTGGAACATTTACATTTATTAGTACATTTTTATTAAAAATTACAACAATAGTGCATACATAAAATATTTACAAATTAGTGCATATGCAATATTTTATTTACAAAATTAGTGCATTCGTATCCTTTAATTTAGTTGAGTGTTTTAATAGGTTACAATTCATCACTTTCTCTCTCCTCCCTTCTACCTCCTCCATCGAACTCCTCCCTTCTCCTCTTTTAGTCGTCATGGGGCTTGCCTCGTTATGAGAGCACTGTAATTTGTCACTGTAATTTGCTGGGAAGCAACCACCGCAGGGCAGAAAAGTTCAGAGTTATCATTACCATTTAGGGAATCCACAAATTGATCCAGAGAAAAATAAATTACTTCCAACAACTTTGAATTGAAAGGTCACCCCACACTTGCCAAGCTTTTTTCATAGCATCCGAATATCCAACACAGCATCACCACTAAAAACCTATTCGCCAAAATTTTGTCCACCAAACCAAACACATATATACATCCTTCTCCGTAACACTAGTATCAACCTTATTGATGAACAACCTAGTGCTTTCTCTATCAGTTAATACCAATTTATTCTCCATCTCACTAATACAATCCTCCATGACAGAGAAACTTCAATGAAAATCGAAGAGAAAAAAAGTTCCCAAAGAAAGAAAATAGCTCTGCTAGAAGACGAGAGAGAAAAAAGTGGGGGCCTCCTTTAACGTTGCTAAAATAAATCTCTCTTTTAGAACGGTGATTTTATTTGCTTGTTCTTTGTTGGGAGGAATAAATGAGAAGTTGGCGACAAGGCAATTCGGTTGGTGCGAATTTATACTCCCGTTCCCCGTAGCTCAAAAGGAAAAACCAAGGTAACCAACTCTTCATACTAAGATAATCAAACCTTCATACCAAGGTAATCAATCCACCTCCACACATGCAGTTTTTTCATAGTGTAGTTGGTAACCAAACATTCATATCGAAGTAACCAAACCTTCGTACCAAAGTAATCAATCCACCTCCACACCTACAGTTTTCTCATAGTGCAGTTGGTAACCAAACTTTCATACCAAGGTAACCAAACATTCATACTAAGGTAACCAAACCTTCATACCAAGGTAACCAATCCACATCCACACTTGCAGTTTTTTATAGTGCAGTTGGTAACCAAATCGTCATACCAAGGTAACCAATCCACCTCTACACCTGCAGTTTTTTCATAATGCAGTTGGTAACCAAACTTTCATACCAAAGTAACCAATCCACCTCTACACCTGCAGTTTTTTTATATTGCAGTTGGTAGCTAAACCTCATACTAAGGTAACCAATTCAGTTTTATTAGGTTATCAATTTATTTTGAATGTGATGTAGTTGGTAGCCAAACTTTCATACCAATGTAACCAATTCAGTTTTATTAGGTTACCTTCATAGTGCAGTTGATAACCAAATCTTCATATCAAGGTAACCAAATATTCATACCAAGGTAACCAAACCTTCATACCAAGGTAACCAATCCACCTCAACACCTGTAGTTTTTTATAGTGTAGTTGGTAACCAAACATTCATACCAATGTAACCAAATTTTCATACCAAGGTAACCAAACCTGCATCCTCTTAGAGCGACATTAGAGAGGGAGCGAGTTTGTAGATGCGACCATTGTTGCCTGTGACACCTTGGATGTAGTAGGTGAAGCCCAGACAAGGGGTGACGAAGGTTGATTTAGTCGATAAATCAAAAAGAGAAGAAGAGAAATTTCAATGCAGTTGGTAGCCAAACATTCATATAAAGGTAACCATTTTAGTTTTTGTGGGTAACCAAATCTCGTCGGATAGCAGAATCCAACCTGTAATGTTTGTTGTCCAGACATGTTATGTTTGTTGTTGTTTGTTGGATCTATTGTGAAACATAGCAGCCTTGTGTTGTTAATTTTGTCCGGAAAATATGGAGTTTTCGGTCGGTGATGCTTGACCGAAAAATATGGTGATGGTTGACCGAAAAATATGGAGTCACGTCAGAAAATATGGAGTCACGGTTGGTGATGGTTAGCCTTTTGAAAAATGAATTTTGAAAAATATTTGAATTTGAATTATTATTAATTATGATAGTTATTTCTCCTTGATTTAAGGAATTTTTTATTTTTAGGAAACTGAATGATTTAATGAGTTTATCTTGTTGCACTCTTTTGTAATTATTTTGTTAGTGTACTATTCTTTTTGTAATTATTTTGTTAGTGCACTATTCTTGTAATATTTTACTAATTGTTGTATATTTCTGTAAAGAACCCTTTAACTTTTCCTTGTAAACCTTCATAAATTATGGCTCAATCCAAAAGGTTTAAAAATTGGGTTCTTTATAGTAATATCCTTATAAAGTGTACGAGTTGGGCCTAGGTTATCAAACAACAACAAAAATTCATCCAAGAAGTGTTTTCCGAACCAAGCTAGATATTCTTCTATCACTAAGCTCACTAACCAACCTGGACTTGTTGATCGACTCACCGAGATATTAACAAGATAAAGGAAAGTGTTCTGTGATCACTTGAGCAATAACAAAAAAAATTGAAAGGAGTTGGGATCATGGTTTTAAGTCCCATCGCTAGTAGACTTTATAATGATTCATATGTACTTTCCTATAAAATTTAGATGCAGTTAATTCAATAGAACATGACCCAGTTTTAAATAGCTCGCGTATTTTTCTTTATTCTTAAATTGTTTTAAAGTAGACTTATAATGGTTCAACATGTAAAATGCCATGATCTATGAGGCCCATTGAACTTCAAATAGGACGAAAAATGAAAAGGGAGGGGAAAAAAGGAGTAAAGACTAATATTATAGAGTTTTTACTTGAATCTACATAGTTTTGATTACTCGATATCAATTCTAATACTACTTACTAGTGTCTACATTAACTGGAAAACCTCATTCAGTTGAAAAACCTCATTTTTCATCAAAAACTAAAAATGAATGTAATAACAATGTGCAATTAAGTAAACCAAATACTAACTATGAAATCAAAAAAATTGAATGAGAATTTTCTTCATTACACTTTTCACGTATGTTTCTGCAATTCACATTTAGTCAAAAAAAAGTTAAAAAGTTTTAAAACTTAGTGACAAAATTATTAGTGATGAATAATGTGTCGTCACTAAATTTAATTTATATATCTTGTCTATCTATATATATATATTTAAAATAGTATTGTATGATTCTTTTGATCCACATGACGATGGAAAAGAAAGTTTTGTTTGTGCTGGACTCGTTTTTACCCAAGGTTAAGAGTAAAATTGTCAATAAAATAAAATAAAATAAAACTTGTCCTATACTCGTCCTTATTGCCATGTTGAATATCTTTTCTCTATTTTAATGTTTCTAGTATTGGAATATACTATTTAACTAAAAGCCCATATATATATATATTAATAAGGGTTCTTTACAGTAATATACATCAATTGTAACAAAATTACAATATTAGTACATTAACAAAATAATTATAAAAAAAATGTAAAATAATAACCACTACCTATCTTTCAAACGCTGAAATCATGGGGAGTAACTGTCATTATCTTATCGGCAGTTACCAAATATTTCAAACCCAAAAAAATTCTTCAAGCGGCTCTCGGAGTTTTTAAAGATTGATAGTTGCTTCCCCGAGCATTCCAAAATCACAACAATTACTGCTCGCTCGCTTGCTCGTTGTTCCAGATTTATTTATTTAAATTTCCAATTTATATGGCTCCCAACGTAGTCGTGTCGTCGGTCCAATCAAAGTCACTCCGGCAATCAGAAGCGGTTGCGTCTCCGGTGGAGGAGCAGGAGGCGTTGAAGAAGAGGAACGAGGAGTTGGAGAGAGAATTGAAGGAAAGTTTGGAGAGAGAAAAGATGATGAAGCAGGAGCTCCGCAAACACATGGCTAGAAGTTACAGAACGGTGAGTTTGAAGCCGAAGCCGTCGACCAGGCTAGAAGTTACAAATTTTGTCGTTAATGGATCAGCTCTCCATGGCTCAGAAGATTCTCGAATTAGGTTCCATTTCTATTCCCACTTCTCAATGATAATTGAATTTCATATATATACGTATACATACAAATTATTTTGGTTATTAATTAGATATATTTTGGTTACTACATACTATTGATTTGGTTACCATTCATAATATTATTTTATTTTTTATTTTATAAAAATTGATAGTTGCAAACAATGTGTTTCATAATTTTGGTTACCAATTAGATTTATTTTGGTTACTATATACTATTGATTTGGTTACCATTACACTATTATTTTTTTTTAAAAAAAATTGATAATTGTAAACAAGGTGTTTCATAATTTTGCTTACCAATTAGATTTATTTTGGTTACTACATAATATTAGTTTGGTTACCATTCACAAGCACTGTTTCAGACTTTTGGTTACCAAGTAGATATATTTTGGTTACTATATACTATTGATTTGGTTACCATTCAAAATATTATTTTTTTTATTAAAATTGATAGTTGCAAACAATGTGTTTCATAATTTTGGTTACCAATTATATTTATTTTGGTTACCATTCACGCTATTATTTTTTTAAAAAAAAATTGATAGTTGCAAACAATGTGGAAGTGGAGAAAAAGGCGAATCAGATGACGAAGAAAAAGGTGAAGCAGATGACGAAGAAAAAGGCGAAGAAGATGATGAAGAAAGAATATTTATTAGAGAAATCTATTTTGGTTACCATTCACGTTATTGTTTTTTTAAAAAAAATTGATAGTTGCAAACATTGTGGAAGCGGAGAAAAAGGCAAATCAGATGACGAAGAAAAAGGTAGCAGATGATGAAGAAAGAATATTTATTAGAGAAATCTAAGGAAAGATAAAGAATAGCCCTTAATCATAGGAAGTGGACGTGGATTTCAAACTGCCAATTATAATAATATGTAAATAAAATATTGAAAATGTACTCTTTTTGTAATTATTTTGTTAGTGCACTACTATTGTAATTTTTTTTTAAATGTACTAGAAAGTGTAATTGTTCCTATTAAATAAAGTGATCCCCTCTGTTTTACTTGATTGCTCCGCCTGATCCATGTTATCCATTTGGGTTATATTTCGGTCATATTGCAAAGATGGACTTAATTCATTAAATTGATTATTATTGTCATGAAGCCCCGGGCTTATAATTTGAAAAAGAAAAGATCTCTTCTTCTTTCTTTTCCCTTTTTTTTCTTTTGCTAAATAAAAGAAAATAACCATTTATGTTGAAAAGATGGGATTTTTGACATCACAATCACAAACCACCATGAAATAAATAATAGATCCAGGAAGGCCCAAATTGAGATGGGTATACCAAAATAACTGTTGAGCTTTTACAAGGTAGTTTGATTTCAAATAAAGTAATAGACTAAATAGAATCACTCTCCTATCCCCCTACACCCTAGCCCCTTCTTCACGCTTCTTTCCCCTTTTTTCTTCTATCTTTTCCATAAATATAACTTATTTTACTTTATTATTTTTTTTTAGAGTAACCCCTCAAAAGGGTTGTCCGGCAAGAGAGTGGGAGGTACTACCCTTACATTTGTTAGAGAGACAGAGGGGGCAAGGTGGTACACTGGTACGATCCTTACACTGGTACAGAGGCGGCAACATTCCGGATGGGTGAAACTGATCCGATTTTCTTGCTCATCAAGTTTGTTTTTTTAGAGTAACCCCTATTTTAACTTGATTATTGCTAGCTTGTGAGTTTTGGATAGAAAAAAGAAAGAATAGAAACTTAAATTAGGATGAAAAAAAAAAGTAATAGAAAACTTAAAAGTATTCTTTTACGTGTTTATAAATTTATAAATGGGAAAGAAAAAAAAAACTTGAACTTTAAATATAGATTACTACTTTATTTTTATATTAAATCTTCGTGTGTTTGTAAACAAAGAGTAATGCAGAAATTATAAAAAAAAATTACTTTCAAGACTTTTTCTTTTTCCTTCAAATCAGCCCTTTACTTTTAAAGTGAAAACTTCGCCCAAAAAAAAATGACCAAATTTTTTGTTTTTGTCTTTTCCTTTTTGTCCCTTAAAATACTTACAAGCAAGACAAATGGAATTGAACTTATATTATCATTCATTTATTTTCTTTTTCTTTTGTTTAAAAACTTAAACACAGTATAAACAAAGTATAATTTACTATCACTTCTACAATATAATCTCTATTACTTAATTCTTAGTTAATATTAATTTCATATTTGTGAATATAAAATTATTTTTAAAGTCCTTATTTTAAAAATGTTATTTAAAACATTCTTCTTATTTAATTTTTTTTCCTTGTAAAACATTCTTCTTATTTAATTTTTGAAACTAATTTAACTACCGTATACTACACTACTACAAATGGCTTTTCACCCTCTGTTTGGTACGCCAGTCATCTCATAAAATATATTTTAAGTATTAAAAATTAAATATGTTAAAATGGTATACAAAAATAAATTTATTTCTAAAAATACTTAGATGAAGTATGCTATTTTAGAAAAGGAAAGAAGATCTCTAATGTACAATATATAGGGGTCAAGCATGAGAAAAGAGTAGATCTTACTAAAAAAAAGAAAAAAAAAAAAGAGAGAGAGCGAGAGAGTAGATCTTCTTTAATAATTTGTCTTTATTTTAAATCTGTGCTCAAGTCATCTCTTATGAGCAAGTATATGTTCCATTTGTTTCAAAACTAAATGTATACTTTAAGTTTTAAAGTAATTTTGTGAATGAGAATTTATTTTATTTTATTTTAAAACTACTTTGCAAAACTGTAGTAAAGGTATATCAACTTTAAATTTTAAGTTTATAATAAATCAACCTAAGAATCTAAAAGCACAATAAGATTTGGTTTCTGCCCATTTTCATCCTGAGTTGGACTCGGTCAGGTTAGGCCTATTGGATCACTTAAATATTAAATAAGCAGGCTCTTACAACTTCATAACGCTTAAATCTAAGTAGTAACATAGCAAATTGATACACTTCTAAAATAACGGAAGGAAGAACAACAGTTGGATCAGAAATGTATCAATTGTTGAGTCCGGTTTTTCTTCTATTTTGTTTTTCCTTCTATCAACAATTGATACACTTCTGATTAACATAAATATATATAATAAGATATAATAAATTAGAGATAAATTATTCTTAATTTACATCTATCTCATGTATGCACATTAATTATAATTCAATTTAAAATTTTCGTAATGCATGACTCTAATTTTAATTACCCATAAAAAGACTAGTTAGATTAAAATAGAGATAAGCGGAAATGATAGTTATGTTAAAAAAATAGAGATGAGTGGAAATGATAAGTGAAAATGATAGTTATGTTAAAATAGAGATAGATGGTTGTAAATACATTTGGAGCAATAACCACTGTAACAACACTTGGACACGACTTGGGTTGAACAGAGGCACTGCCTAGGTTTCTTGGAGACTAGGAGTAATATGTTTTCTATTGCTAGACAAATAAAACAAACAGAAAATCGGATAAAATTCCTTGGGGCCCAACCTTGTTTGAATCAGGCTTATTCAGAAGTGAAGAGATTGCGGGAAGAACACACTCGGCTTCTACACGAGAATAAGTTATATACTGGGCCTAACGGTCCAAAGTCCAATAGCTGAAAGAAGGTGATCTTAATTCCAAATTCTTTCAGGCAAACAAAAGCTGCAAAGAGGCGCAACAACAATTGGATATGTGGGCTTGAAATTGAGAATTGTGATTGGGTCTCTGGGCATGCGGAGATAGGTCATGTGATTAATCAGTTTCATGGCAACTTGTTTAAGGCGAATGATTCCTTGGAGTTTAGAGTTGAGTACTACTTTTACTAGCTGGACGACCACTATTTTGGAGCTCGATAGAGCCTCTTTTAGATCGTCCCTTTCTATAGATGATCAAATGGGTTCCTCTAAAGTCTCGTGTTCGGATGGACGTCCTCCTGTTTTTTTTTTTTTTTTTTAAGTATTGGGATGTAATTGGGGATAATGTTTCCAAAGCAGTGTTGGATTTCTTAAATGAGTTTGCGTATATTCAGGAGCTTAGTTAAGACTTTTGTTTGTCTCATCCCTAAGAGTAAAAATGCTAAATTTCTTGAGCATTTTCATCTTATAAGCCTCTGCAATACTATTTATAAGCTCATTCTAAAAGTGCTAGCCAATAGAATCAAATATGTTGTGCCTAAATTGGTGTCTCATGTCTGCTAATCAGAGTGCCTTCATCTCTAATAGACTTATTTTAAATAATTTTATCGTTGCCTCGGGTTCCATGTCTGGTTTAAAAATAACTGAATTATTTTTCTTTTATGCTTCATTCTGCTGTTGCCTCAGGTTCCATGTCTGGTTTAAAAATTGGTCGTTCAGCTCCTTCCATTTCGCATTTATTTTTTTACGGATGATAGTCTTCTTTTCATAACAGTGTCTATTGAGGAAGGTGAAACTGTCACGAGACTCATTTCTGATTATAGGAAGGCTTCAAGTCAATGTATTAATTTTAATAAATATGCTACGTACTAGCTGCAATGTTGAAGAGGATGACCGTCGTGTTTTTTGTCAACTTTTAAAGATTGGTGAAGTCAGTGGCTTGGGAAAATACTTGGGGTTACCTCTGTGGGTCGTAGTAAATTAAATTATATCCTTGCAGTAAGGAGCGAATTCAAGGTTGTATTAATTCATGGTCTTCCCAATTACTCTCTATGGCTGGTAAGCAGGTTCTCATTAAGGCGGTGGCTTAAGCTATTCCTACCTTTGTTATATCTTGCTTTAAACTATCTGACAAATTATTGCACGCTATTAATAATGTTAATGTTCTACACGCCTCAATCACTAAGGTTAACAAACGGAGGTATTAAGTTCTAGTGCTGGAATATATTGAGATGCCTGATAATTAGGGTGTAACCTTGTATTTATAGTAATCACACATTTTTCCTTGTATAGAAATAAGATTCCTCATTAGGCATGATTCCTTAATGAAAGTGACTGAATCTCCTTAAAATAAGGAAGTTAGAAGACTTCCTCCACGTGGACTACGGCCCGCCAAATCATTTGTGCCCAAAAAATCACACCCCAACAAATACCATGATTTTGGTGGGGTAAAATTAGTGGGAAGCGGAGTACCCATTGGATAAATTGGGTTGATCTTTGCATTTCAAAGCTTAACAGAGGTCTGGGTTTTAGGGATTTTGAAGCTTTCAATAACATTCTTGTAGCCAAGAGTTCTTTTATCGAGGCTTCTATCGATTTTAATCCCTCTTACCTCCAACGGAGTATTTTTCTGTGTTGAGTAGGGGTATTAGATGGAGAGTTGGCGATGGCAAGAAATCCTAGTGTTGTTCCTCCTGAAATGACTAAAAACATGTTTGGTTAGTCGGTTGGAATGAGCATTCCATTCTTTTAGTTATTCCATCCCTATTTAAAATATTAATTTTCATTCTTTTCTAAATAGGTGGGTTTATTTCATTCCCTTCCGCTTCATTCATTTTTTGCCCGACTTTGGCCCTGTTCGGGAATGACTTATAAGTTAAAATATAAGTTAAGTTATTATTCAAACATCTTATTGGTAAACAACTTATTTAAACAACTTATTATTGGTAAACAACATATTTAAAAAGCTTATTATTGGTAAAAAAAAAAAATAACTTATTTAAATAGCTTATTGGTAAACAACTTATTTAAACAGCTTATTGGTAAACAACTTATTATTTAAACAGCTTATTAATAGTAAACAACTTATTATTTAAGCAGCTTATTGGTAAACAACTTATTATTTAAACAGCTTATTAATAGTAAACAACTTATTATTTAAGCAGCTTATTGGTAAAGAACTTATTATTTAAACAGCTTATTAGTAAATATCTTATTATTGGTAAACAACTTATTAATAGTAAACAACTTATTGGTAAATAGCTTATTATTGGTAAACAACTTATTATTTAAACAGCTTATTATTGGTAAATAGCTTATTGGTAAACAACTTATTATTTAAACAGCTTATTGGTAAAGAACTTATTATTTAAATAGCTTATTATTGGTAAACAACTTATTAATAGTAAATAACTTATTATTTAAACAGCTTATTGGCAAACAACTTATTATTTAAATAGCTTATTAGTAACCAACTTATTATTAGTAAACAACTTATTAATAGTAAACAACTTATTATTTAAATAACTTATTGGTAAATAGCTTATTATTGGTAAACAACTTATTATTTAAACAACTTATTATTGGTAAACAACTTATTAATAGTAAACAACTTATTATTTAAACAACTTATTGGTAAATAGCTTATTATTGGTAAACAACTTATTATTTAAACATCTTATTATTGGTAAACAGCTTATTAATAGCAAACAACTTATTATTATTAAAATTCCAGTGAAGATATTCTTTTAGTTCTATTTAATCTATATTTTCATTCATTTTTATAAGTTAGTAGTATATAAAAACGAAAAAAATCATTTCTCGTTCCATTCATAATGTAATTCATGTAAACCAAACACCTAAAATAGAATGATGATTCTATTCCTGACGGAATGAATGAACAAACCAAACATAAAAATGAGAATGACCATTCTATTCTCATTCCCATTTCATTCCTTAAGTCATTCCATTCCATACATGTCAAGGAATGGGAACCAAACATAGTATAACTGTTGTGGATAAATGGATTCTTCATCCGTCTGTCTACATTTCGCTTTAATTCTTTATCATGCTCTTTAAATAATTCCTTAAAAGTTTGTAAATTTATTGATTGGGAATTTGGGATAGCCTCCGCTGGAGAAGGAGTTATTTTCTGGGAGAATTGATGATAGTGCTCCAAATTCCGATTAGAGGAGAAGGGGCAAGGATACCATTATTTGGCATTATACTGTTGATTATGCTTCAAAATCCTTAGTTTTGGCAAAGTCCCACATTGGTTAGTTGAGAACTTTTCATTTGTTAGTCATGCTTCAAAATCCTTAGTTTTGGCAAAGTCTCACATTGGTTAGTTGAGAACTTTTTATTTGTTGGTTGTACTTCAAAAAGCTTAGTTTTGGCAAAATTCCACATTGGTTAGTTGGGAACTTTTTATTTATTGGTTGTGCTTTAAAAACCTTAGTTTTGTCAAAGTCCCACATTGAGTCGGACAATCCACAAAGACAAGTCCAAAGCCTCTTTCTGTGAGTACACACAATTGAAGGTTTCACCGTTGAATCTTGGAGGGTGAACGCTGAGAGCCTATTTATACCTAAGGTTATTATCAGTGGGGGCGAAATCACTTTTTAAGACAAGAGCTTTGCTACGCCTCTATTTCATTCGTTTTTAGGATAAGTTGTTCCAATTTTATAGTTTACATTCTCTTGTTAATATTGTTATATTTTCCAACAATCTAAAAAGTGATTTTATCTATTAACAAGAATACATGTTGTTTTAGTTAGAAATTATGAATTTGGAATGTTAGGATGTTCTGCTAATGTTGTTTCTTATATGTATTAAATCATTCATTGGTGTTAAGACTATGTGTCTATTGATCATATATATGATATATATGAATTTGTTACACAATATGTCATAATTGTATGTTTAAAAACTTGAAAAAAATCATTAATGACAACACACGTTACATTTATTTTTAGGGGATGGAATTACAGTATGTAGTAACCTTTGTATAGTGTCTATGATGTGCACATTTTGGGTTCAATCAGATTTGTATGTTAAAAAAAATATTTGGAACCATAGTTGAACTGTCTCTTTTTAAGAGCTATAACTTTATGCATAATTGTCCACTTCGACTGATTTTAGTATGTATGCGTACTACGTGTTGTAAGCTTTCCAATGACAATTTATATGCATGAATCGGATAAATATCGAGTGAGATATAACTTGTCAAAGTTTGGTTCGCGAAATGGGTTTTCTGAAAATTCTGGGTTGTTGGAGCTTGAAGCTGGAGCGACCCGCGCACCAGATCCGACCCAGGAACTCGCGCGCCCAAACCTAACCCAGTGACCCGCTGACCGACCCACCTAACAGATTTTTATTTTCTTCCAGAAAATGATTTATTAATTGTTTTATGCAGGAAAATTAATTAATAAATAGTTATTGTGATTATTAAATTATGAAAATTTAACAGATATTAATTATGGGCATAAAATTAATATTTTCACTGAAGTTTTGGAAAATTAATATATTTGGGTAATTTTCGTTAATCTCCAATTTAATTATGTAACAGATAATTAATTGTGATAATTAACATGATTATCGAAAAAATTTCAGAAAATTACAGTAACCTTTTGTGATGATAAGATACTGTTGTAAATTTTATGGAAGTATTTTAATGTGTTTATTGTATACTTGGAATATTAATTGAGTAATATTGTCTGTTATTTAATTCTTTTGGTAATATTTTTGAAATATTAATTGTTGGTGCTTGGAATTAAATTATCGTATTGTAATAACACATGTACCCTTGTTCCTAGTGGGGGTGATTTAGGTTGTAGTAATTTAATTGAATTATTTCCTAAATTCGCGTATTATGAGCTGAAAAATTAATGGTAAATAATTGGGCATTTATATGGATTGTGTTTTCTAAGCTTGACGAAGTCTTTCTTGTGTTTATGTTCCATTATTTTATGTTAATTTGGTTCATGTGGCAAAGATGGTGAACAATGATGATAATTCTAGATATACTCAAATCTATCTCATTGCCTCTAAAAGATGAAGCGGAAGAAATGTTTATTAAATAAAGTTGAGGTTGAAGGAAAAATAGAACACTTAAAGATATGATGAATGTCATGTTAATTAGCTTTGCCTTATCTTTTAATATGTGGGGTGAACCTTGTCTTTCTGAAAAATTAATTTTAATTGATCGAGTTCCACATAAAAGGATAAACTCTTCTCCATATCAATTATGGAAGAAACATGCACCTAACTTGGGGTATCTTAAAATGTAGGGGTGTCTAGCTAAAGTTGCTATACCATAATTTAAAAAGGAATAAAATTGGACCTAAAAAATAGTTTATATTTTTATTGGATATGCTTCAAACAGTGTTGCATATAGATTTTTGATAGCTAACGATGAGCCTAAAATCTAAAAAGAATAAATGAAATCATTGCTGCAACTTTTTGGAAAGATGTCATTAATAGTGAACTAGTCCTACATGAGAGTTAGTTATTTTACCTAGAAAATATAAACCTATTGGGTGTTTAAAAGGAAGTTAAAAGTTGACGGGTCTATTGATATTTTTAAAGCAAGTTTTTCAGTACTTATTGTTATGTGTTATGTGCTAATATTTAGCATTGTGTGAAATTCTTGGGAATTATTTTAATGTGCACTCCGTGCAACGATGTGATAATAAATGTCAATAGTCAGATGATGATTTAAGTTAATTGCTCTATGTGAACTATATAATTTAAGAAATGCGAAGTATGAGTATTATGGAGCATGTATCAGATGTCAAACATGTATAAATGTACAACATGAGAAAGATGAAACATGTATAAAAAGCGAATTATACATGAGATGTGAAACATGAGATACGAAGCATGAAAAAATGTGATGTGATTATTTATTCATATGTAGATGACTTGCCGATATTTGGTACTGAGGAGAAAGTTGTGAAAACTATTAAAACATTTTTATTCTCTAAATTTGACATGAAAAACGAACTTGATTCTTGGCATGAGAATTAATAAAAAATGCACATGGTTTGTTTTTATCTCAGTCTCATTATGTGGTATTCTTAAAAAATTTAATTTCTTTAATGAAGAGCCGTTAGGAACACCTTGTGACTCTAGTGTGCATTTAAAGAAAAATAAAGGGGATTGATATTGCACAAACTGAATATGCCAGAATCATTAGTAGTGTAATGTACTTAATGAATTGTACTCGACCTGATATTGCATATGTCATTAGTAGACTTAGCAGATATACACATAATCCTTCACAAGATCATTGGAATGATTTGTCACGTTTAATGAGGTATTTAAAAGGAACAATTAATGTATGTATACATTTTTCTGGGCATCCTACTGTTTTTGAAGGATATTGTGATGTTAATTGGGTATATGATAATGATGAAACAAACTTCACTAGTGGATATGTGTTTACTTTAGGTGAATGAGTTGTCTCTTGGAGATCTGCTAAACAAAATTGTCCTGCTAGATCAACTATGAAATCTGAATTTATTGCATTAGAATTGAAGGGTACAGAAATAGAGTGACTGAGGAATTTATTGGCAGACATACCATTGTGGTCTAAACCAATTCCTTCTATATCTCTGCATTGTGATTATCAAGCTGTTATTGGCCGAGCAATGTACTATGTGTATAATGGGAAACAAAGACATATTCACTTGAGACATAATATTGTACATTGACTGATCAGTAACAAGGTTATTTCCATGGAATTTGTGAGGTTTGAAAAGAACCTAGCGGATTTGCTTACAAAAGGGATTGATTAAAAAGAGTGTCCAAGAAACATCCAGAGGGATGAGACTATTACCAACATCTTGAGTAAGTAATACATGATGGAAACCCAACCCATGTGATTGGAGATCCCATAAATTGGGTTCAATGGATAACAACAAGTCACATAATTACTTAATTATAGCACTGCAATTATTTATATCCCTTGTTGTGTGCATGTGGTGCTTACTGACAAAATGTGAAAGGATGAATCGTTTAGATTCTTAATGAAACTCATAGCCCTAAATGGTGGTGTACATCAGTTTACACTTGATGGGTTCACCTATATAAAGGTTGAAGTGTAGGTCGCTTCTTATGAGAGCCTATGACAAACTCTCTAGAGCCTTTATGAAAATCTGGGATATGGCGCATGGCCTATAACGCGCCCAACCGCTGACTTGTGTGGATTCAGGATTTTTTGGTATGTGTGCGAGTTCAACTATTTGTATCACAGATAATGCGTTCAAGACTTTAAGTCACCTATAATCTACAATCATGAGCTTGTTCCACTAAGTGTCGATTCAAACCCACAAGGTATCGACATGATGTATCTAAAATTCATTGCCCTTCTCACTTCTTTTAAATTCTTCTTTGATAATTTTAAATCATGTGAGGGATTGTTGATTATGCTTCAAAATCCTTAGTTTTGGCAAAGTCCCACATTGGTTAGTTGAGAATTTTTCATTTGTTGGTTGTGCTTCAAAATCCTTAGTTTTGACAAAATCTCACATTGGTTAGTTGAGAACTTTTCATTTGTTGGTTGTGCTTCAAAAACCTTAGTTTTGGCAAAGTCCTACATCGGTTAGTTGGAAATTTTTCATTTGCTGGTTGTGCTTCAAAAACCTTAGTTTTGTCAAAGTCCCGCATTGTTTAGTTTGTGAACTATAAAATCCTTCTTTCTCCTATAAATTCAGATATGATTAAGACACTTAAGAATATCCGAAATATTTCTTATTCATATGCTCTGTTCTTATTCTTTGAGTCGGACAATCCACAAAGACAAGTCCAAAGTCTACACACAATTGGAGGTTTCACCGTTGAATCCTGGAGGGTGAACGTCGAGAGCCCATTTGTACCTAAGGTTATTACCAGTGGGAGCGAAATCACTTTTTAGGATAGTAGCTTTGCTACGTTTCGGTTTCATCTATTTTTCAGATAAGTTGTTCCAATTTTATAGTTTACATTCTCTTGTTCATATTGCTATATTTTCCAACATATACCATTATTTTCGATTAAGTCAGCTTACCATCTAACTAATGAATATTAAGAATTTTGTACAGTGCACATGTGAGTTCATCTACAAATAATTTATCCATGGTATGGAAGGTAGTGTGGCAATTAAAAGTTCCTCCAAAAAATAAAGTGTTTATGTGGCGTGCAATTACGAATATCCTTCCAGTTCATTCTAATCTTTGTCGGCTTCATATTGCTGAAGTAGATGAATGTCCTTGTTGTGGTTCTAGCAGGGAATTGATCGTTCATGCTTTAGTTTCTTGTCCCGCGGCAGCTGTTATTTGGTTTTCTAGCCCATTGAGTATTCGTTGTGATGGTGTATACGAAAGCTCCATCCTAGATTGGTTTATTCTTGTTACCAGTCGAATGAACCTTTCACAGAAAGCTGAGTTAACTGTTTTGGCATGGGGCATTTGCGGGCACCAAAATGATATGCTCTGCTCAATTGGTTGTTAATAAGTATTTTAATTTATTAAAGGAGTTTTATGAAGCAAACACCTCAGAATCATTTATGTTATGTTTGTAAAGATTATATTTGAGATATAAATATTAATTCAAGTGTCTTGTTTATTTTCAAATTTAGACTTAGAACTATTAGTCTAGGTATTATAAAACAGTTTAATAGTCTTAGGATTATAATTACAATCCCGGAAATATAATCCTAGGATTAATAGTCTTTTGATTATAATCTTTGCAAACAAACATAACCTTAGAGTTCAAAGTTGGATAGAAATTTAAAAGTTAAAATTTTTTGTAGGATTAAGAAACTAAATGACTTATAAAAAATTAAATTCTTGTAAAATAATAAGTCAATATTTACTTATTATATTTTTTATACATATTCTTAATATATAGTTATTTAGAGTCCAAAGTTGAGTGAGAGTCTAAAAGGTAAAATCCTAGACATGATTTGTATGACTAATTAATAAATGACTCTTATAAAAAATAAAATTGTGATAAATTAATAAGTTACTCTAAAGTTTCTCAGGATCATAAATAGAGTTTTGATTATAGTTAAATTATAGGTTTAAAATGTATTTTGGTAATAGTTAGTAAAATAAAATATGAGATATTTTAAAATGTGATTTATTAGCAATTAAATTTTATACTCATACCAAAAAGTAAGTTTTGTCATATTATATAAAATGGCTAAGTGACCCGTTCAAAGCAGGCGTTTGTTTTTTAAATAAAATTATTTTTTAATTTTTATTTATCCTATATATATAATGATTATAGAATATTTTTTTTAGTTTTCAAATTAACTTAGTATTAGTATTAGAGTAACTACAAAAGTTACTCAACACACATTTATAAAAGACACGCATTAATCTCCAATTGTGCATTGTTTTTCATGTGAGAAATATTAAAAAATCACACGTTCATAGTTACAACTTTTATCAAGCTTAACTATTAGGTATCTGCCCTAGTTTAAATTAGTTAAGTAATCGATATAATTTTGACAAGTAAATTTAATATTTTTATAAGATTCTCACATGAGTGTGACTTATTTCTATAAATATTAATTATCTGTAGTTTCTGGTTATCACAACTTATTTGGAACATTTTATAACTATTTTAAAATATCACTATGTCCCAAATTAATTGTTTAATTTTGATCATTTTAAATCAATTTGACTATTTTTAGAATTAATAATTAAACATATATAAATATATTTTTAAAATTATAAAAATTGGAGTTAGTAATAAATTGTATATATACTTTCTTTTGGTTATAATTTTTTTACTTATATTTTAGTAAAGTAATAAAAAGATTAGTTTTAAAAATAATTAATTTAATTTAAAATAATCAAAATTGAGCGATTAATTTAGGACGAAGGGAGTATAAATTATATCAAACACGATACGGTATCGGTTGACCTTCTCCCTCCCTCCTCTCTCTCCTCCCCTAATTAATTTATATCTATCAGATTCGATCTCTTATTAATCGCAATCCGAACATGGTTCGTAGTCGGAGTTCAGGTTCTGGTCACTCTCATACTTGGAGCTCCACCTCGGCTTACACCGGTTAGCAAAGACTTTACCTTTTAACTCTATTTTAATTAATTAATGATTTTGTATATCCAACAGCTTCTACCTCTATATTCTTCAATTTTAGATCTAAATTTTCTTTTAAGGAATGGAGGATTCGAGGGAAAAAGTGATTTTTAATCTAAAATTGAGTCTCAATACACATTATGATGCTTGATATTGGCATAGCACTTTTTGAAATTTTTTTAATTGCCGGTCTGAGGAATCAACACGTCCCTGACACTAAATTTCATGTGCATTCATTATCATTAGTTTTGGAACAAAATTATATGATTTTGGATTGCAGAGTTGATTCTTCTTCTTCCCACAGTTTGTTCCCATTACTATTTTTTGTTCTGGTTGCTTTGTTGTCTTGTATGCATGTGAAGGCAAGCCTCAGAACTCTTCTCGATGGTATTATCGGTCTAAGCCTGCTACCAACGGCTATAACGGTGCTCCTTAATTTCCCTCTTTATGATTTATTTCCCTTTTATTTGTAGGTGTTGCATCAGCATATATTATGTTGCGATGAGGAAAAATTCAGTTTAGCCAGTTTTATGCGTTGAGCAAAAATTCAGTTTTTTCTCTTGTCTATGTATCTTTTCAATGGTTATAACACATAAAATTGATAGTATTTATGCTGTATAATTTAGTAATTCGGGTATTAAAATTACATCTCTTGCTTGATGTCTGTGTGGAGATTAAAAATCTACTACTGCCAATTTTAATCATCTTGGGACCACATGAACTGGCTGAACTCTTAGTATAACTTGTTTGATAAAGGTGGTTCATGTCAGTTGCATTTCTTTCTTGTTACGGATAGATGTTGTGTTTGACTTTATTTATTATTTTGGTTTCTGCAAAGGTGCCAGCATTCGTCAAGAACAGCATTCCGACTTTACAGCGCATGAATGCGAGCTTCACTTACAAAGCTATGAAAAAGTAAATATCTACTTACATAAGGCTATACCGATGTTTCAACTTTACATAATCTTAAATTATTTAAAAAATCTTAAACCTTTGTATCATCAACAAATCTTTTTTTAAGGAAACTGCAATCTCGTTTATGTCTTTTACTGTGTGATTTATGATATTATTTAGATCTTGAATAAGTAAACTAGTGTCCATGAATTGAGATAATTTGTAGTCGCATTCTAGAAGTCTAGGTTTTAAGCATGAGAGTGTGCATTTGGGTTTGGGATGGGCTTCAACTCAAAGAAATGGTGTATTAAAGTACAAGTCACTCTTAGGATCATGTGTGAATGGTGGTATTATTGGGTATTGATTCTTATGTTTGGGTATCTATATCAGTAAACTCTGCCAGCGTATGATTTATGCTTTTAACAGGTGACTTCTTGTGGGGTCCTTTATTGGAAATAAGAGTTGTTAATAATAATCTCCAATTTTGATTGGTTTATGTGTGAGATATATTAAAAATGACACGTTTATAGTGGCAACACTTGTCAAGCTAGCTATTGGACAGTGTTCTAAAAATCCCCGCCTAGGTCCCCCTGGCGCCACGCCTAGGCCCAAGGCGGCAAAAAAATCCCTCTAGGAGATTAGGTGGGACTAGGCGGGGCCTAGGCGGGCAAGGCGGAGAAATTAGGCCCCTAAGCGTGGCCTAGGCGGAGAAATTAAGGCTGCAATTGTTTTTATTTTATTTTTTTATTTTAATAACTAAGCTACAAAATAACGTCGTGGGTCATTATCTTGGAGGAGTATGAGTGTGAGTCCGATGGGGACATTATCTTGGAGGGATATAGCGAAGAAGAGTTAGAGATATAGAGGGATATGGAGATGAGGACTATTAGTTTGTATTTTTGATTATTTGTTTGTGTTTAAAACTTTGAACAATTGCATTTTATATTTGAACTTTGACATTGGCAATATGGATATGTGTTTGAACTTTAAGCAACGACCTTTATTATCTTTATTATAGATTGTTTTACTTTATATTATTGTTTTGTTTGGATAAATGTAAGATAAAATATTAAAATTGACTTAAAATAAAAATTCCGCCTAGGCCCCCTCCGGCCGCCCGCCTCTCGCCTAACGCCTTTTAGAACCTTGCTATTGGATATCTGACCTAGTTTAAGTTAGTTCTTTTAAGCACAAATCGATTTTTCTGATGGATGCTGGTTGTCAAGCTTTTGTGTTTCTCTCATATATATGATGTCTTTCTCTATAAAATTTACGAGAGTTCATATGTTTCCTTTGTAAAATCTTTTCTTGTAATTTATAGTTGCTTCTTCATTGTTGAATTTGCTATTCTTTTTTTTCTCCCTCAAGTAGATAGAAATACTTGTATTCCTTTCTTTTCTTTATTTTAGTTTTACTTTATTTATGCAGTTTGTGCAAAAGTATGGAAGAGACAGCTTGGTTTCGTCGACAACTCGCGAGTTATTGATTAATTACTGTGGTATGTTGTTCTGAGACTCTCAGTGTATAGTATAAAACAAAATAATAGCTCTTTTCCACTAACAGAGACTGTTTGAGCATATCGATCAAGGTGTTTTTATTGCGTTAGAGTTAAGGTGTTTGGGTATTGCATTTGGTTTCGTATGAAGTGGAGTAGATGACATTCAGCCTTCATGCCATCACAATAGCATCAGAAACATGTTACTTTTTGGTTCATACGATTGTTCTTATCTTCTTTTCTTTACCACACTTGGCTCCCTAAAATATAATCTGTTGCAATCTTTGTGTCACGTTATGAACTTGTAGATTGTCTGTTCACTGAACCTGTCTTCAGTACACGTGCTGAGGCTTCACTTGAGCTCATGAGTTTAAAGTTTCAATTCTTTGCGGACATGTTTTTGCTATTTTTTTTCCAGTATACTATATATTATATATAGCAACGCATATTTGCATGTCTATATAGTTGGCTTGCGTGACCTCACAAATTATTTTGTGACATGTCCCGTATAATTAATTAATCTATCTATTTGAAGAAATTTCTTTGAAAAAAGAAGATAAAAATAGATATCTATTTTATTTCATGTTTAGACCTTTCAAAAAAAACATTATGTGATATAACAAAGAATTGAGGGGGAAGGAGGAGGTCACATTAATTTTCTTTTTCTTTTTCTTTTTTTGTTGTTTGTGTGCGTGCTTGTGTGTGTGAGAGAGATAGAGTGTGGAGGGGAAGGGGGAAGTTGATTAGGGTGAGGGGAGGGGGAAGAGGGAGGGGGGGGAGGCGAAGCGATTGATTGGTCAATTTTTTTATTAATCTATAAAATTTCACATAGACGTGAGTAAACTAGGTTTTATCTTTGTTTGTTGTGGAGGCCAACTTAGGGGCCTCTAAATGACTTATGGTCTGAATCGGTCAGTCATTCAGTCCATTTGGTTTGAATAAAAATGATCTTAATGGCTGAATCGGTAAGCCCAACTAACTGACCGAATAAGTTACCATTTTTTATCTGAATCAACCCTAAGCCCACTGAATGGATTTTTTACACATGTTGCCCCTCTTTCACTCCAATTGATCCCGATGGGTGCACGGAGCTGAAGAAGATCCCCTGAAAAGACTTGAGGAAGAAAGCAGGTACAAAGATTAATCCCTTAAAAAAATCACAGACAGGCATGAAACATGAAAGCATAGACCAAACCAATTGAGGGATTATCTGATTTCTCTCAATTCCTTCAGTGTTTGATTGTTTCACTCAGATTTTGATCAGTGGGGGATCGAAAAATAGGGAGAGACAGATAGGCAATTAAGGGGAAAACCAATTGCTGATTTCTCTCTCTTGTTCGATTCAAACGATTCTATTATTTAGGTTTCTCTCTCTAAAAAATACAGCCTAAAAAATCAAGAAAGAGAAAAGTGGGCGGTGGAGGAGAAAGAATAAAGTTCTTTGGAAATTTCTTCGTGGTGAAACAAAGGGAAGGATTTTAGCCAACCTTATATATATATATATTTTTATAGTGTTACTTTGTTTGCTACTTGAGGTATAGTCAACATTTTTTTATGGTTAGTAATAAATATTGTATTAAACTTATTTTTTAGTACATTCATACTTATATACTTGTTCAACATACTTCAGAGGTGTAAAATAGTAAAAATTGTTATTCAAATGTTTCATACATATCAATTATCAAACAACTTTTTTCATTCAGTATTCAAAATTTTGTTTCATTCAGCTCATTCAGATTGGTTAAACATTCATAACTGTTTCATTCAGTTTTATCAAACAACCCCTTAAATCTTTTATAAGTTACAGGAACAAATTACAGTTCTAAAACTAATGTTGCATTGTAACTTTTGGAAGACTTATTTTTAGGTTTCATCAGTACTTCCATGTTGGGTAAAACCTAAGGGAAAGCCAAACCTACACGTCAAATGATATAGGGTTTGAACATCACCAAACTTTTTGAACCTTCATAATTTATGGATTTAATTTCGAAACAGTTGTAGTTCAAGCAAAATGGCTGATTTGACACAAATTAGTAATAATGGCTTTTGCTTGTTATACATTACCCTATTATTACTTATTCCTTTTACTTTGCTATTGTTTTACACTTTTTATTTTTATGATATGGTGTGGAGCTCTAATCTGCACATAATGTTTGGCAAAGAATGTCCTTGCTGTAATTATTTCTCTTTTTAATGCTATAACATATTAGTTTGGTTAAATATATACGTCAATAAATATCAGAATGGAACCGAGGGTTATGATACGGGGAGTACACATTTATTGCTATGCTATTTTGTTTAGAAGTATATCAAATATTTGATGGTAGTACGCAAATTTGATCAAGTTCCAGTATTGTATTTTGAAACCACTGTATTCTATATCAAATTTCACCAATACTAAAATCTCAATGAAGGGTTGTTTCACATTATATATCATTAGCATTTGTTGGGTCAAGTTATTCTATTAACAATTATTTTAACGTGTGTGGTAAAGGTGGTTCATGTCTTTATTATTCTTTCTTGTAATAGATAAATGTTGTATTTTACTTCATTTATTGCTTTGGTTTCTGCATAGGTGCCTATGTTGATCCCGACGTGCCTTCAAGAGTTCCTCAAGACCAACGTGAAAAGTTTACCCGACGGGAATGCGAGTCTCACTTGGAAAGATATGAAGAAGTAAATATCCTCTTTTTTAGGACTGTAAATGAACATATTCGAATCCGAATACAGTGATTTCCGTATCCCGAAAAAAAAAATTATCCATAGATTTTTTTAGGTACCATTCGAATTCGATATTCGAAAAACTATTCGAATTCGAATATTATCCGTTTCCGAATAACTATCCGAATTTATTGGCATAATTAATTAAAATTAGTAAATAAAAAAATTACTATAATGATATTAATATAACATAATACAATAAAAAACCATATGATTTAATTATAAAATTCAGAAGGAAAAAAAATTAATCACTCTATTTAATAAAATTTCTTTATAAAAGATATTAAAAAATATTATAATTTTATAATAAGACCCGTTCTTTGTTCGGGATTCTGATAACGAATATTTGATATCCGTTATTCGATAAATATGTTAGCGGACGGATGTTAAACAGATATGAATATACATATATCCGTATTCGTATCCATTTATTTGCGAATATCTGTAATCGAATACGGATAATATCTGCTTTAAACGAATATGAACACAGACGAATATCCTATTTTTCGGTTACCATTTACAATCCTACTCTTTTCAATGATGCTTTACCAATTGTTTCAACTTGTCATAATCATAAATTATTTAAAAAAATCTTCCTTTTTTTTGCTAGTTGTTAAAAATTCTTAAGCCTCTAGCTCATCCCCAAATCTCGTAAGGAAACTGCATATGTTGCTAATTTATTTTACCGTGCAGTTTACAATATTGTTTAATTCTTAAATAATGAGGCATAGTGTCCATGAATTGAGACATGGTTCAAAGTATCGGCTGTTACACCGAAATATCAGCGTATTGGTTGGTGCCAAACCACAACTTTGACACGAATCACAAAATTAGGAATTATTAATTTTCGGCAACTCGGCGTAACGTGGCAGTTTTAAACCAGATAAATGATAAATCACGGCGTAGCGGTTTCAGACTAAATAAAGGAGAAATCATGACATCTATATAGCACCTAATAAAATATTACTTTAAAAAATAAAATTTAAAAAATGTACTTAATATATAATTAGTTGAGCTAAATTGTACTTAAATGATCATTAAATTGTACATATATAGTAATTAGTTATGTACAACTTGGAAAAAAAAATTGCACTTCAAATATATTTAGTTAAGTTAAATTGTACTTGAATATACAGAACATGTGTGCTCAACCTTTTGAGCTAAGACAACATCAATATCAGCTTTATTCAAATGTAAAATTGATTAAAACATATTTGCGAGATGTTTGTTTTATCATTTGGACAATCTTACATGCACTACATAATGTTTTTTGTGAACTTAATTGATTCGTCTTGTTATTCTTATTATTTGGAATTTTTTTCATTATTTTTTTACTTTAAGCTCCTAACTAGCTAACAATGTGTATTGCCCGAAATTGATACCGAAACCAATACCAAGTCAAAAAAATGACTTTCCGAAAGATAGGCCGCTACCACAACTTTGAACCATGAGTCATTATCTGGTCAAAATGGTCTAGGTATTACTCCCAAGACATTTTACTTTGGGACAGGCTACTTCAAATTAAAGAATAAGGTATTAATGTACATGTTAATGAGATGATCATGTGTGAATGGTGGTAAAATAGTGGGAATTGATTCGTATATTCAGGTATCTATGTCAATAAACTCTCTTGGCGTGGGATTTTTATGCTTTTAGCAGGTGATTTTTCCTAGGACCCTTTAATGGAGATTAGAGCAGTTAATCTCCAATTGAGATTTGATTTTCATTTGAGAAACATTAAATCACATGTTTATTGTGACGGACTTATCAAGCTAGCTATTGGGTATCTGGCCAAGTTTAAATTAGTTTTGTTAATAGGCATTCCTTTAAGAACAATTTGATTTATGTTATCTATGTTGTTTTTCAAGATTTTGTGTTTGTTTCAAATAAGTGAAGTGTCTTTCTCTATAAATTTTACGAGACTATATATGAAATATATACCTTTGTAAAATCTTTGCTCTTAATTTATAGTTTCTTCAATGATGAATTACTTTTCTTTTTTCTACATGAAAGCTCAAGTAGAAAAAAATGAAAGTATTTCTTTCATTTTCTTTACTGTAATTTTACTTTGTTCATACAGTTACTACTAACATATGGAAGAGACAGCATGGCATCGACCACAATTCGCGAGTTGTTGATTGATGAATGTGGTATGTTGTTTTGAAACTGTAAAATTTGAAAATATAATATTACCTCCGTACCACAAAAACAGTCGTGTTTTGACTTATTGAAGTAAGTTGTATAGTGCTAAAATTTTAAATTGATATAAATTCGTTTTATTTTACTTGATACAGTCTTAATTTTTCAAAATTATTAAATTGAAATAAGTACAATAGTTTTTTGTTTTAGTCTGTGTCGACTATGTTTTTCTTGTATTAAAATACTCTATTGAAGTTCAATCAGTTTAGTAAGAATAATTTCATTGTTAATCTGACAACTTTAAAATGTTTAACTTCACTAAGAATTCCACAACTAAGAAAAGTGATTTTGTAGTCCAAATCTAGAGTATTGTATTGCAAAACTCAATTAATTTAATTGGTTTATCCATGGTGAATTGGAAATGTCCTTATAATAATCTTGGTTGTTAATCCTTCCAAATCTAGATCATCTCATTGTTTAATTTAATCATAATATTATGATAATCACATAATATCGACTTTCTTTTTAATAAATAAAAGACCTCAATACAAACAGTTCGGTACTTTCTAGAGGTTGTGAACTTGTGATGGAGATTTGTCAACTTCAAAAGGCAAAATAGGACTCTTTGATGAAGTGAGGAAGTAATAAAAAGGACAAATTTGCATGTTTTAAATGGTCCCAAATTTAGGATCAAGTTATTCTATTTACAGATATTATAACTTGTTTGGTAAAAGGTGGTGCATGTCTACAACATTTCTTTCTTGTGACAGGATTACTGTTGTGTTTGACTTTACTTTTTGTTTTGGTTTCTGCTTAGGTGCCTATGTTGATCCTGACAAGCCTTCAAGCGTTCCTAAAGGAAGGCGTTACAGGCCTACACAATTTCAGTGCAAGCTTCACTTACAAAAATTTGAAGAAGTAAATATCCTCTTTATAGTAATGCTGTACCGATGTTTCAACTTTACAAATTGTAAAATATCTAATAAAAACTTAAACCTCTAGTTCATCACTGGATATTTTTGTCAAACTGCAAATCTTTTACTATGTGACTTATGATATTGTTTAGATCTTTGATAAGTGGGCATAGTGTCCGTGAATCAAGATCATTTGTAGTAGCATTATCTGGTCAAGCACTAGATGTCTTTAAGCGTGAGAGTTTGCATTCGAGTTTGGAATGGGCTACTTCAACTTAAAAAATGGGGTGCAGATGTTGAAACCACTCATAGGACCACGTGTTGAATGGTGGTTATATTGGGAATCAATTCTTACATTTGAGTATTATGTCCATATAATCTGTCGGCATAGAATTTTTATGCTTTTAGCAGGTTGTTGACTTATGGATTTGTTTTTCAAGCTTTTGTATTTCAATCAGTTGAATGATACGTCCTTCTCTATGAATTTTACGAGAGTTCATGTGTTTCCTTAGTAAATTCTTTGCTATTAATTTATAGTTGCTGCTTCAAATATGATATTTATTACTCTTCTTTTCTACATCGAAGTTCAAGCAGAAATCAATACATGCATTTCTTACCTTTTCCTTATTATAATTTTACTGTATCTATGCAGTTGGTGCAAAAATTTGGAAGAGACAGCCTGGCTGCGACCACAAATCGCGATCTGTTGATTGATAAATGTGGTATGTTCTTGTGAAACTATTAGAGTATAATTTTAAATTAATAATGCTTGCTCCATCACACAAAAACGTTCCATTATGGCTTGATGAAGTCAATTTAAAATCCTAAAATCATAATTGATATAAATTCACGTATCAAATTTGAAAATTTGATATAAATTCATTTGACTGTATTAATACAATCCTAAGATTTGTAAACTCCATTAAATCTACTACTTATTAGTTATTACAAAAGCAGGCTTGAATCATATAACTTCAAAATTCTGGGATTTTGCGAATTAACTTAAAAAAGTCAAAATGGCACTATTGTGGGACGATTAAATTAAAAAAAAGAGTCAAAATGGCACTCTTTGTGGAACGGAGGGGGTGATAAGAAAAGGGAATATTTGCAATTTTTACATGATCCAAACTTATTCTCAATTCACACGTAATTCCCAAATCATCAGATGTCCCCGAATCACTAACAACCCCATATTGTCAAATTTTCTGAATCATCAAATTCCCTAAATCGCTAGAACACATAAAACTCCCAAATTTGTAATCCCTAATCAGATAAATATAATTCTACTGCTGGCTATTTTTGGACCACATGGACTTGCTGAACTATTAAATGCTTTGCATATGTTCTGATCCATTACTCATCCTCTTTGTGAGTGTGGTTCTATCTATATTGCCATCCTCCTTGTAAATGATCAATCTATAAGTGTGAATATTTCAAATATTGGAAATCCTACCATTTCTTTTTGGTAGTTGTAGCCATTGTCAGAAAAGATATACAGTCACCCACCGTGTGGCATATGAGTTTATGTATCTTAAACTATGCTTCTAATTCCTTCAAACTTGAGCATATTGATCTGCTTTATTTTTTGGGTATTGTATTTACGCTCATTGCATCCGTCCCAATAACATCAGAAACATGTTTGCTCTTATTGTGTGTTTTATAAAAAATTTCTTTCATTCCTTTCGTTTATCCCAATTTGCTCCCTAAATATAAGCTGTTACATGTCTTATGTCATATTATGAACTTAAAGATCGTCTTGTTCATTGTGTCATGTTATTAATGATGAAAATCTTTTGTTTTTATGATTTATAAGTGAGAGGATGTACCAACTCTTTCTCCTATTTTCACATAATAAGATTTTTTGGGAAATGGTAAAAATGTATTTTTAGGAGACATCCCAAGATTAATCCTCACGTCCCGCTTGGAGTGTGTGTGTGTGTGTTCAGATTGAGAGAGAGGGAGAGAGAGAAGGACGGGGGTGGTGGTGGGGAAGGGTGAGTAGTATCGTTTTTTTTGGTGGTTGTGGAGGCTAACTTAAATGCTTTATAAGACCAGGGGAGCAAATTATATTCCTAAAATTTTGTAACTTATAAAAGATATAGTGATTTATTTTTATTATATGATATGGATAAATATTATTGGATAGAGTAATTTATTTTTATTTTTTGATTTAATAATTGAATGATATGGTTGGTCAATGTATTATATTTATACTTATATTTTAATGATAGTAAAAGTTTAATGTTAGGTAAGATGATCCTTATAAGAAATTAATTTTCATATAAATTTATTTTATTCAAGTAATAATTAAATCATTCCTATACTCGAAATTGTAATTATATTTATACTTTAATAATACTAACAATTTCAAGTTAGGTTGAAAGATCTTTGTGAGACACTTGCTTTTTTCTATCTTAGTAGTAATAAAATCTTACTTAACCTCGCATTATTTACGAATTAATAAATATTTGGTAAGACGGTCTTATGATTGTTCACTTGTAGAATTAAATTGTTAATCCTTGTTTTTGACTCGTTTATTAGTAACAAGCTAATATCAGGTAAGATGATTTAATTGTGATTGTTATCTTATAAACTTGTATTACTAATCCTTGGTTTGGACTTGGCTGAACCGAAAATCGAACGAATTTTAATTATAGATATATATTAGAAAAATTTTAGCCTTCTATTTTACCATTATTTTACACTATGGCATTGGAATATATGTAACTATAAGTCCATAAGATCAAAAGTGGTATATAAGTATCCCCTCTCTGTTTTATTTGATTGTGATTGCTTGTTCTATTTGCAGGTCTGGGTAGTGATTTTGACAAACCTTCCTGCCGCGCTCCAAAATAAGTGGCCGTAAGCCGGCCAGAATAGCCTGGTTTCCTTTGTAAATTTTGCGCACAGTAAAAATGCATTTTGCTTCTATGCTTACATTTAAAATAATAAGTTTTAGTCTGGATTGGACTTGTACCGATTGAAGTGATAGTATTTAGGGGTAAAAAACTAGTAATGAGCTTAAATCAATATTAGCCAAGATGATCTAATTATGATTGGTTGCCTTGTAAAGTTTTATTGCTAATATTTGTTTTGGACTCGGTAACTGATAAAATTGTGGTATTAATCATTCTGTTGGGCACGGCGCAATTTTTGATTCTTTGACACTTTTATCCTTATTATAAACATGATTCATTACAGATTTTTTTTGACCTTCTTTCTTTCCTCTTTCTTCCCCTCTTTCTTCTATCCTTTCCTCCTCTTTCTAGCTATCATCATCTGCTTCTTCTTCAAACTCTTTTTTGAGGCATAAATGTTGAAAAAATCATCAGTGTTATGAATTTCAACTTGTGTTTCTTCAACCTCTTTCTGAGAGATGAATGTTGAGAAAATCACCAGTGTTAAAGAGTCTTGAGTACCGGTGATTTTCTCAACATTCATCCCTTCATATCACTGCTACAGTTCACAGGCGCACACCAAAGTTTTAATTCTTACGTTGGAGCTCTTTAATTTTTGAAATTTTAGATCCATGAAATTGATTACGAAAAATGTGTGTATTAAGAAAGAATTGACGATGGGAAAGTTTTTGGTAAAGAAACAAATGGTTTTAATGGCGATATTTATGATAGAGCTCCGATTTTAGTATGATTATTCTAGATTTAAATTCGTAACTGATAAAATTGTGTGGTATTAATCATTCTGTTGGACCATTATTTTAAGAGAAATGATATTAAACAGGATGGGCAAAGGGCAATTTTTGATTCTTTGACAATTTTATCCTTATTATAAAATGATTCATTACAGATTTTTTTTGACATTCTTTCTTTCCTTTTTCTTCCCCTCTTTCTTCTCCCCTTTACTCTTTCTAGTTATCATCATCTGCTGCTTCTTCAAACTCTTTTTTGAGGCATAAATGTTGAAAAAATCACCAGTGTTATGAATTTCAGCTTGTGTTTCTTCAACCTCTTTCTGAGAGATGAATGTTGAGAAAATCAGCAGTGTTAAGAGTCATGAGTACTGCTGATTTTCTGCTACAGTTCACACGCGCACACCAAAGTTTTAATTCCTACTTCAGAGCTCTTTAATTTTTGAAATTTTAGATCCATGAAATTGATTACGAAAAATGTGTATTAGGAAAGAATTGACGATGGGAAAGCTTTGGCAAAGAAACAAATGGTTTTAATGTACTACACTTGGGATTCAAAGAACCTTGGGTTCGTCTCCTGAAGAATATCCTCCTTATTCCATGTTGTTATCGATGATGACGGCTGCTACGTATTCAATGAAAGTTGGAAGGGAAGTTTAACACGGACATTAATCCATCCAATAAATTAAACATGCTTTTTAACGGCAAATGATTCATTAAACACTCTGCAACACTGGCATTTGAAAACCCTAGATCAAGGTTAACATGTATCAACCATAAAATCCACTAAAAATTCTAAACAATAAACAGAGCAACGACTATCTTAGAAGTTAGAACCACCAAACATGATGAACCACTGCAATACCAAGAAAAAAAATAAAATCTAAAACTATAAGTAGAAACTACCACCCACAGGCCACAGTAAGTCATCACAACCACCAGTCATCCCCACCACCACCCCCGTTTCCGTTCCCGTTTCCGTTCCCTTCTCCCTCCTCCCCAGCTTTCTTCCCGACGTTTGGCTCTGTTTCTCCCTCCTCCCCTGCTTTCTTCCCCACTTTTGGCTCTCTTCCCCCGCTTTCTCCCTCCTCCCCTGCTTTCTTCCCAGGGGCATCGACCAAGAAATGATCAAACAACTTGCGGACTCCTACGTCGATCCGATTGAGCAGAAATTTCTCTGTCGGAACTTCAGGCAGATCATATTTCAGTTTCACCCCTTCCACCGCGGCCCTTAATCCTTTATTTTTCCATCGAGCCAAAAATGCGGAAATGTTACCGGAGGTATCCACGAGAAGATGAGTCTTCGAAAGGGTATCGAAGACACTCACTTGAAGGGAGTGTCCCGCATCTCTCTCATAATCGGACGGGTGGAGATTAATCTCCATTGTTCCCGGTGGCACACCCTCATTTTTCTTTAGTTTCATGTTATATTTGGTGGTGAACCTCAACAACCTAAGTATTGCAGCTTTCGACATTCTCCAATTTTTTTCTAAGCAAATGAATGGGTCTGATGCTTTGTATAAGGGTTTGATGCTCTGTACATATATATAAATAACAAAAGGGTTGTCCGGCAAGAGAGAGGGGGAAGGTGGTAGTACCAGAGAGAGAGAGAGAGGGGGTACTGTCTTGCTCATCAAGTTTCTATTCTATCTTTTTTTTTTAATTTATTTATAATAGTTAATATTATAAATTAGTTAAAATATGTTATTAAGTATAAAACTTTGTTTTGAAAAATTAAATTAAATTCACGTTGTTTGAGTTATAAGATTTTCGTAACTTAACTGCGTTCAAATTTAAATAAGGTTTTTAGTTTGTACGTGTGGACGAAAGAAATATTACATTATGCACATTTATAAGTAGAACATATGTCTAAGTTTTACTATTGTTTGTTTATAATCTCAACAGATTGTTAATCATAATGTTGACATATCTTCATCAATGCACAATGTCTACTACTATTAACTAGATTACGTTAAGAATCATCTAATTAATCAAAATGATTTGAGTCGTTAACAATTTTTTTTTATTATGGGTTGGTTTAATTTTGGACTCATACTATGAAATAAAAATACGGGTAAAACTAGTTTAATTAATTTTGACCCATATTAGTCGATACATTTCAATGGGTTTAGCTTTCAACTTAGTTATAATTAATTAGTTTTGATCCATATGGACTCCAAATCAATTTTGTCTCACGCCTGAGAATTTTGCCACATGTCCTATTGTTTATAGAACTGGAACAAGTTTAGCTAGGTTAAAAAAAATCTTACCGCAACAAGGTAAAACCATTTTTTTTCTTCCATATTTTTCGAAAAACTGATTTCCTCCATTTTCTTTTTATGCTGCAAAAATTAATAAAGGGCCTAGTTCAGTTAGTAGATATAGAAAGAGAAGGATCGCATTGCCTCCTACATATCAGATACTCAATAAACCAAAACAAATAAAAATAAAAATAGAACATCAAGCTTCCCAGTTAATACCAAGATTAACATCAAAAATTTATCAATTACAAAGTTACTAAACTCACATAGTGAAGTGCTGAGACTCAAACCTCATATCTTTAGTTTATTGCTTATGAGTTACGAGGAAAAAAACAATAAAATTTTGTCATTAAGAGTATTAAGTCGATGTTTTTTGTCAAAAAACTTTTTCTGCGGATCAATTTTTTAATATGAGTAACAAAAAAATAAGTTGACTTGATAACTGAACACTCAAATCTGAAAAGATTTATTATCGCGATTTTGTATTAAAACAAAAAATATAATATTTTAAAAATATAATATTTTAAAACGAAAAAATAATATTTTATAAGAGATGATAATGAAATTCTCTCACAAAAAGAAAAAATTTAAAAAAAATCTAAAATTTTTGAAATAAATTATTAATAAAAAAAATAAAAGAAAAAAGATTTAGGATAGAATCTCTCAAAAAAGTATGAGCACCCTCTCTAAATTTAAAATGGAGATTAGATTTTTTCGACTGATATAAGGTCCGTAGTCTAGCAGGCTTACTACAGCCTACAACTATTGAACATAAATACTGATATTGAACCTATACCGGCTCGTAGATGAAAGGGCTATTTGATTGCCACGCCTGATCCATTTCAAACCATTTGGGTTGGGCCCTAAGTTATATTTCGGTCATCTTGCAAAGATGGACAATAAATTAACTTGATTATTGCCATGAAGCCGAGGACTTAGAAGCATGTGGGTATTTTTCCTTGTAAAACATTTTTCTTATTTAACTTTGGAACATTTACATTTATTAGTACATTTTTATTAAAAATTACAACAATAGTGCATACATAAAATATTTACAAATTAGTGCATATGCAATATTTTATTTACAAAATTAGTGCATTCGTATCCTTTAATTTAGTTGAGTGTTTTAATAGGTTACAATTCATCACTTTCTCTCTCCTCCCTTCTACCCCCTCCGTCGAATTTCTCCTTTCTCCTCTTTTAGTCGTCATGGGGCTTGCCTCGTTATGAGAGCACTGTAATTTGTCACTTTAATTTGCTGGGAAGCAACCACCGCAGGGCAGAAAAGTTCAGAGTTATCATTACCATTCAGGGAATCCACAAACTGATCCAGAGAAAAATAAATTACTTCCAACAACTTTGAATTGAAGGTCACCCCACACTTGCCAAGCTTTTTTCATAGCATCCAAGTATCCAACACAACATCACCAGTAAAAACCTATTCGCCAAAATTTTGTCCACCAAACCAAACACATATATCCATCCTTCTCCGTAACACTAGTATCAACCTTATTGATGAACAACCTAGTGCTTTCTCTATCAGTTAATACCAATTTATTCTCCATCTCACTAATACAATCCTCCATGACAGAGAAACTTCAATGAAAATCGAAGAGAAAAAAAGTTCCCAAAGAAAGAAAATAGCTCTGCTAGAAGACGAGAGAGAAAAAAGTGGGGGACTCCTTTAACGTTGCTAAAATAAATCTCTCTTTTAGAACAGTGATTTTATTTGCTTGTTCTTTGTTGGGAGGAATAAATGAGAAGTTGGCGACAAGGCAATTCGGTTGGTGCGAATTAATACTCCCGTTCCCCGTAGCTCAAAAGGAAAAACTAAGGCAACTAACTCTTCATACCAAGATAATCAAACCTTCATACCAAGGTAATCAATCCACCTCCACACATGCAGTTTTTTCATAGTGTAGTTGGTAACCAAACATTCATATCGAAGTAACCAAACCTTCATACCAAAGTAATCAATCCACCTCCACACCTACAGTTTTTTCATAGTGCAGTTGGTAACCAAACATTCATACCAAGGTAACCAAACATTCATACTAAGGTAACCAAACCTTCATACCAAGGTAACCAATTCACATCCACACTTGCAGTTTTTTCATAGTGCAGTTGGTAACCAAATCGTCATACCAAGGTAACCAATCCACCTCTACACCTGCAGTTTTTTCATAGTGCAGTTGGTAACTAAACTTTCATACCCAAGTAACCAATCCACCTCTACACCTGCAGTTTTTTTATATTACAGTTGGTAGCTAAACCTCATACTAAGGTAACCAATTCAGTTTTATTAGGTTATCAATTTATTTTGAATGTAATGTAGTTGGTAGCCAAACTTTCATACCAATGTAACCAATTCAGTTTTATTAGGTTACCTTCATAGTGCAGTTGGTAACCAAATCTTCATATCAAGGTAACCAAATCTTCATATCAAGGTAACCAAATATTCATACCAAGATAACCAAGGTAACCAATCCACCTCAACACCTGTAGTTTTTTATAGTGTAGTTGGTAACCAAACATTCATACCAATGTAACCAAATTTTCATACCAAGGTAACCAAACCTGCATCCTCTTAGAGTGACATTAGAGAGGGAGCGAGTTTGTAGATGCGACCATTGTTGCCTGTGACACCTTGGAGGTAGTAGGTGAAGCCCAGACAAGGGGTGACGAAGGTTGATTTAGTCGATAAATCAAAAAGAGAAGAAGAGAAATTTCAGTGCAGTTGGTAGCCAAACATTCATATAAAGGTAATCATTTTAGTTTTTGTGGGTAACCAAATCTCGTCGGATAGCAAAATCCAACCTGTAATGTTTGTTGTTCAGACATGTTATGTTTGTTGTTGTTGTTTGTTGGATCTATTGTGAAACATAGCAGCCTTGTGTTGTTAATTTTGGCCGGAAAATATGGAGTTTTCGGTCGGTGATGCTTGACCGAAAAATATGGTGATGGTTGACCGAAAAATATGGAGTCACGTCAGAAAATATGGAGTCACGGTCGGTGATGGTTAGCCTTTTGAAATTTGAATTTTGAAAAATATTTGAATTTGAATTATTATTAATTATGACAGTTATTTCTCCTTGATTTAAGGAATTTTTTATTTTTAGAAAACTGAATGATTTAATGAGTTTATCTTGTTGCACTTTTTTTGTAATTATTTTGTCAGTGCACTATTCTTTTTGTAATTATTTTGTTAGTGCACTATTCTTGTAATATTTTACTAATTGTTGTATATTTCTGTAAAGGACCCTTTAACTTTTCCTTGTAAACCTTCATAAATTATGGCCTAATCCAAAAGGTTTAAAAATTGGGTTCTTTACTGTAATATTCTTATAAAGTGTACGAGTCGGGCCTAGGTTATCAAACAACAACAAAAATTCACCCAAGAAGTGTTTTCCGAACCAAGCTAGATATTCTTCTATCACTAAGCTCACTAACCAACCTGGACTTGTTAATCGACTCACCGAGATATTAACAAGATAAAGGAAAGTTAAAAGGTTCTGTGATCACTTGAGCAATAACAAAAAAATTTGAAAGGAGTTGGGATCATGGTTTTAAGTCCCATCGCTAGTAGACTTTATAATGATTCATATGTACTTTCCTATAAAATTTAGATGCAGTTAATTCAATAGAACATGACCCAGTTTTAAATAGCTCGCGTATTTTTCTTTATTCTTAAATTGTTTTAAAGTAGATTTATAATGGTTTAACATGTAAAATGTCATGATCTATGAGGCCCATTGAACTTCAAATAGGATGAAAAATGAACAGGGAGGGAAAAATGGAGTAAAGACTAATACTATAGAGTTGCTACTTGAATCTACATAGTTCTGATTACTCGATATCAATTTTAATACTGCTTACTAGTGTCTACATTAGCTGAAAAACCTAATCCTTCATCAAAAACTGAAACTGAATGTATCAACAATGTGCAATTAAGTAAACCGCATACTAACTATGAAATCAAAAAATTTGAATGAGAATCTCCTTCAATACACTTTTCACGTATGTTTCTGCAATTCACATTTAGTCAAAAAAAGTTAAAAAGTTTTAAAACTTAGTGACAGAATTATTAGTGATGAATAATGTGTCGTCACTAAATTTAATTTATATATCTTGTCTATATATATATATATATTTAAACTATTAAAAATATAATGGAGGGGATTAGAGTTTAAATTTTTTAATTAAATATATCACAGGACACCTGAAGAATAGTCACTACTTAAAATGTTTACCACACAACTAACTTAATTTGACAAAACCCGACTTAAAATCCAATTATTCAACTTTGAAAAAATTCTCAATTATCACATCTTTCAGTTTGTGAAAAAGTGATCAAGAATGAAGAGGTGGCTTTGTACCACTGTGTATTCATTGACACACTCCTGTAAAATGAGAGTTTTTATTTAATTTATAAGTATGCAATTTAGGCATATAGATTAAGGTTCTATGACATACTTTTCATAGGTGTATATATTTTTTGAAAAAAATAATAATTTAGTCTGAAAAATTATAACTAAAAAAAAATTTTTAATTTGAAAAACGACTTTTTCTCAAGTTTTACATCTTACAACTCAAGGTTATACGGAAAGAGTACAAAATTACTTTTGATTGAATACTCCATTAATTTCACTACCAAAAATACCCTAAATTAAAATGTTTTCAAGTTTTTAATTGAATGGAGATGTCAACAAAAATTCATGAGCAACAACTTGTAATCTTCTTAATTTATTCATCCAATTGTGTTATACTTTAACATTACAATGTTAATAACTTCTTATAGACGATATAGCGTTTTATTTATAATTAATGCTTTTCTTAATTCAATGTTAGTGTGGATTGTAATATGAAACCCACTTAACAATTTCTCGTAATTAGACTAGGAATCTTTTTTTCTCTATTTTTTTATATTTGAAACAATTCAAATGTGTGACAATTAATAAAAAAATTACAAGTGATGAAAAAAAAACAAATATAACCCCTTCCGATATTTAACAGCTCAAATCAAAAAAATAAAGCAATCATAACCAAACACTACCAAACAGTACCATAATTACCATTAAAGTACAGACATTACGAAAATCTAAGCAACATATATAGCACTAATAATCATCTCACATTTAAATTTGAACATAAAAAACAATTCTATATGATGGAAAAATAAAATTCCACAAGAGATGAGAAAGAAATTCTTTCAAATGAAGAAAGAAATCTCTCATACAAGCGGAAAAAATCATACTAAACAAAGAAAATAAACATAAACAATTTTAAGGGAGAGTTTCTCCAAAAAAGAAGAACCATCCTCACATCTGAAAAAGAACATTTTAGAAGTTAAGAGCTTATAATATTAGCCACCAGACTAACAATTAAATTTGATTTCAATTTTGATTCTACCTCATTGACGAAGGACCCACGCAACAAATAGAAGCTTCCTCTGCCCCCCTCCCCTTCAATTCAATTCATCCATTCAAAATTTGGAAGGAGTACAAGACAAAAAGGCAAAAAGATTCCAGATCGAGATTTCCAGACCAGACGAAATTAAAATATTCAGACATGAACATGTAATTAGCTTTCCTTCTTCGCATTGAATATATACTCCTACATATAATATATAGTCCTATTCAACAAAACTAAATGCCACCAGAAACTGGTCCCTTCTTTAAGATCTGTAAAATATCACGAAATTAAACAAAGTTGGCCTTCAACTTCCAGTGTACAAACAAGCAGTACGTATATATCTCTTACTCAATTAGTCATTGAGATCTATGTAGGGTAATGCATTATTTGCTGCGTAATTATATGATTTATAATCAAAGTATTTGTGTTGAAGAGATATATATATATATATAATAGTATGAATGATTTAGAGAAACAAAACATTAAAAAAAAAACACGACTATTTGAATTTTATTTCTTTTGGGTAAAAACTTTTAGGATGTTTAGAATCACTAGTTCATATCAAAGTTAGAAAAGTACTGATCAACCATGCATCTTGTTTCTAGTGGCATATACTCTCTCGTTCTATATTATTTAATTATTGTTGGTTTTTTAAAATCAATTTAAGATATTTTTTAATTCAAAATTAAAATAGATTCTTTTAATTTTAATCAATACAATAATAACTATTATAAACTATCTAAAAAGTATTATTCATTATAGATTTTATTGTTTTAAAATTTTGAATGAGTAATCTTAATTTTGAGTTTGAAAATATATCAAATGATAAATTTATTTTTAAAAATCAATAATAATCATATAATTTAGAACGGGAAGGAGCATAATTTTTATTATCTTTTTCTTGGGAAAGTTTTTAATATCTTGTTGAATAGTTTCTCAAAGTATTGACCCAGATCATGGGGTTTGGGAATTAGCCAGTTTCTTCCCCAAGTCAGCCAACAATAAATGCCTCTTTAATTAAATAATATTTTCAACTATATTTAAAACGTATGTTCAAGAATGTAATGTGAGCCAAGCTAATTTAGTGCATCTGGCATGTTCAAAACTCATTTAAGACGGACCCTTAGATGAACAAAGTCAGCACATATTAGATTTACAAGTTTTGACTTTTCTGATATTGTTCACAAATATTAAGATTTCTTTAGCACATACATTGACATTAGTTATTAAAACTGAATGTGTTACCGGGAAAAATTAAGTTGTTGATAAAAGATTGTTTAAATATGTGACCGCGTAGAAAGAAGTTAAAAAGTGAAATGACAAAGAAGAGTATTAAATACTTTTCGATTTTAAAATATAGAACCACTAATTTTGTTGGTGAAAATAAATTTATGTTTTGAAATATAAAATGAATATGTAAATAGTATTGAGTTATTTAAGTTGAATTCAAGATTAGCTCGCTTATATAAAGATCACTAAAAATATAAATGATTTTATATAGAAAACATTTGGTATCAAAGTATTTGTGTTGGACTTAAAATTTGAAATCGTTGTGGAACAGTCGCTTATAATTTAGTTACGTCAATATATTTACCTTGCAATCTTCAATTTGGTGACACTTACCATGAGTTGCACCTATTAATATTTTAATTCAGCTTCTTAGCAGCTACTTTCATAAGGCGCCCGTTTACTTGTTTGACCCGCGGTATGGACTCAATAAATGGACCAATTGATAGAAATTTGAACTACTGTTTGCCTATATCTTGAAGGCTTAAATATAAATTACTATTTTAAACTATAGACCATATTCCATTTCGGTGATCCAACTTTAAAGTTTTTCAATTAGATGATTGAACTATTAATTTTTTTCAATTGCGTTCAATTGAGCTGTCACATCATAAATTGTTGACGTGGTTCTTTGGGTGGGCCATAGTGCAGCTGATGTGTAACTAAAAATAGTATTTTAATTTGTGATTACACATTTAAAGGGCAAATTCGTCAAACCACCTTATATTAAACATTAATACTAATCAAAAACAACAAAAGCTAAAATTGATTAAAGCTGCCATTAATACTAATCAAAAACAACAAAAATAATCAGAAATCGATCCAAAAAAAGCCCCGACTTCAATCTAAGCGTGGATGCCGCCGTCTGCGCTAGCACAACCGCCGCATCAAAGTCGCAGTCGTACACTTGTTCTCCGCACGCGCAGCAAAAGAGCTTTGCGCGATCGATGTCCACCGCTATGGCGTGGTTAGGAGATTGCTCCGTCAAGTGGGTCGCCGCATGGAGGTGGTAGGAGACGACGGCGCAAGCAACGCAGGCACAGAGGCGTTGCGGAGCCAAGGCCTGCCCACACATCCCGCAGCGGGGTACCTGATTGTCAGCCACTCCAAAGACGTTTTCTCCATGGCATTCTCCATCGACAATCGTCAGATCGTGTCGGCATCCCATGACCGTTCAATCTAACTCTGGAATATTTTTTGACAAGGGTTTGGAAAGAAAAGGAGAGGTGAGTGAAATCTCTACTCAAAACATTAAAAAAAATCAAATCGCCGGAGTTTCTCACACGATCCCTAACCGCAACATCTTTTAAATTGATTTCGTCACCAAAATTCTCAAACTATTGCCGTCATATACTTGATTTGTTGAACATGAAGATTTGTGGCCAAAGAGGAAACCCATTAAGAGTTCTAAAACTAGGTTTGCAATAATTAGATTTTTATGTTGGGTTCTTGGTATTGGGTTTTGTTAATTTGCACTTCACTATAATTTTTTCAGAATCTGGGTCTCTTGGATCTTTCCGGTATATTGTAAAGATTTAGAGGGATGATCCTATAAGTTAATGACTTGGATTGATTTCAGGTTTTGGGAACTGATTTATCCCTAGATTTAGTAGCCCATTCTGTGTTGTAAATTGCAAAGTAATGTTTGATATCATTTGCTTATTAGTACGAATTTGGTGGTGGATTGGTTGTGGCCGTGGCAGATTTATGATAGATTAGATAAGAAATGATGAGTGAATTAGAAGAGAGAAGTGTATAGAAAATTTTAAAATCTTATTGTTTGTTCTTTTACTTTTTTGTCCCTTGATCTAATATAATTGAAAGAAACTTAATTAAAAATCTATTTTTTTTTAATTACACATAGAGATTGATTTGCCACGTCAGTAAGCCACATTCTCAATCTCTGACGTGGCGTTTTAATTGAACTAAAGTGAAAAAAATTAATAGTTCAATCATCTAATTGAAAAACTTTAAAGGTGGATCATCGAAGTGGAATATGTCTATAGTTTAGGATAGTAATTTATATTTAAGCCTATCTTGAATAGATAGTTGCAATGGAAAGGTCAGTCCTATATCAACCAAAATCAAATCATTTTTACAATTTTGGAGTTCACATCAAATGATTTTTTTTTTGTCGACTGTTTGCCAATTGGTTGTAGAGTCGCAAACTAGTGTTTGTTAATTTTCCCATGATTATGTTTAAGTTGAACTAAATATAATTTCGTAAAGGAAAGAAATATATACATATATATATATATGACAATTAATTTTATACCAAATATAGATTGCTATTAATGTGTAATGAAATTGTAACTAACGTAGAATTAAAAGTTATAAAATAAAATAATAATAATATGTAAGTTATTAATTTTTTACTATTTTCTATCTCATATATTCACGTATGA